>VYZU01010188.1:0-75348 GCA_013401355.1 Ceyx cyanopectus
TTTATTTATTTTTTTTTTAGAAATATGCAGTAAACTGAAATAATAAATCAACTGATTAAAAAAGCAGCCTTTCAAAAGATTTTTTTTTTCACATCTTGTCTTGTTTGCTAACAAATGAAAACCCGTCTTTAAATATTTTTTTTCCACATTTATAACCTTTAGATAAGATTATTATAATCTTTTATACCTACTTTACAGACATTCCTTGGAATTTCATGGAATTAAGCTCCCAAACTTTAGAAGGAGGGTCTCATTGGTAAGGGAGCTGTAGGACTTGGTGCTGTTAAACCACTGGGAATGCAAATGTTGGGCAAATGTCACAGCAAAGAGTCTTATACAAGAGCAAGGGATCAGGAGATGCAAACTTGTTACACACCAGGTCTGCCCCACCTCCTGGACCTCCTAAAACAGGAATTATCCTGCAAGATTATTATTGGAGAAGAATCTCCACCTGGGAGGAGAGACTAAGGGCATCTTCACTCCAGCATTTAACAGAATCACCTGCTCAAGCTCATTCCTCTTAAAAAAATAAGCCTTGAGGAAGAGCTAGCATCATGAAAATGCTCTTGGTTGAGAAGAGCTCCTGGGTGAGCAGCACACAATGGCTGCATTCCCACAGCATTAACAGCTTTGACACCACAGCATTTTGACATTTACTTCATGCATCTTTGCAATAAGCTAGTGAGTTTAAAATGTCACTTAACTCCAGCTAGAGAGCTGATTTTATCTTGTGAGAAGGCAACAGATTACACCATTAGCTACACTTTGAGCCAATGCTGCTCTGAAATCACACCTTGAAGATTTTGCAGTCAATGATTCTTAAAATATTCTTGGAGGATTTCTGCAGGACAGCTCATAAACCCCTCTACCCTCTCCTTTAATCCATATGCACTTCTTCCAGGAGCAATTGATCCCTACACAATTTCAAAAATTTGAAAAGAGTATCAGGAACTTCTGTCCAACCCCCCTGGCAGAGCAGGATCACCCAGGGCATGTCACACAGGAACAGATCAGATGGGTTTTAAAATTCTCCAGAGAATGAGACTCCACAACCTCTCTGGGAAGCCTGTTCCAGGCTCTGTCACCCTCACAGTAAAGTTGTTCCTCCTCATGTTGAGCAGGAACCTTCTATCCTCCAGTTTATTCCCATTATTCCTAGTCCTATGGCTGGGCACTACAGAGAAGAGGTGAGCTCCATCTACTTGGCACCCACCCTTCAGCTATTTGTAAACATTAATAAGGTCCCCTCTCATCTTCTCAAGACTAAACAGCCCCAGTTCCCTCAGTCTTTCTTAGGGGAGATGCTCAAGTCCCTTAATCCTCCTCTTAGCCTCCCTTGCACTCTTCCCATTAGATCCCTTTCTCTGAAATTGTGTAGCCATAGGATGAGCACAGAGGAGTCAGCACAGGATGATCAGTCTTGACCAAACTGTCCTCAAGTCAAGAGAGAGTCAGCACCACTGAGTACAATCAACACTTTGTCAGGGCACTGAATAAACTGAGCTTCTTACCCTGGAAGATGGAAGGTTACAAGCTTCTAGTGCAGTCTCCACCCGCTTTCTGTCAGAGGAGAACAAGCGGTATATGCTGCAAAACAAAGACAAAAATAGAAGGGACTGGCTTAAAGACATGCCTGGATAGCCCATGTGGCTTCAGGAGGGAGTATCATTGTCCACTCTGTCATATCTTCAGCTGTTCAGTTCCATTTCCAGCCTGCTTGGTAACATAAGTGAGTTTAATGGTATCCACAATGAGTTTGACTATCCCAACACAAGACACTACTACAGCAGATAGTTATTTGAGAAATACACCTCTGCTCTCTTCACATCAACCTACAAAAAGCATGTATTTATCTTCATAACATGTCTCTGAGGTAAAGTAGTAATGTGTTGGGGTTTTCTCTTTGTTTTGACTTTACACAAGTGGAATGAAGAAGGGCAGAGGAGCTAAATGTTTTCCTTGAGAACATAAAGACAATGTACATCCAAAGGGTATTCAACTATCACTGGCCACTCTTCCCTGCAGCATGTCTTAGAAACAGATGATACCATTATTAGACCAGCACAAGGGGCATGGTCTCAGCCCAAACATATATTCACACTTGAAACTCAGAAGATACTGCATAAGAAGGGGAACAGAACTTACTTCTTCAGAGGAATTCGCCCTTCTGGAGTCACCTGCAGCTTCAGTTTTGTGTAACTGTGGGAAGAAAAGCACCCTGCTTTATTTTTACAGCACTTTCAAGTACCTCTCCACCAACTTGATAGCTCAGTGCTAGTACTGCAGTCATGTGGCAAGTTCCACTCAGCTCTTCTGCCCAATATGCAAACTTGTTGTGCTGTAAGTAAATATCTTTTCCTTCAATGCACCTGTAGCATCAAATGTTGTCTGTCATGCAACAGGACACTGCAAATACAATTAATGAACAAATTTATCATCCCCCACCAAACTCCTTCTCACCCAGGCTGCCTGCCAGACTATCAGCAGATGGAATTGTGGCACACAGGCTACACAACTTGACTGGAAAAGTGGCTGTACTCCTCTTCCAGGGGCTGAAACTGTCCCTAGATGTTGTACATCAACCTCTCCAACCTCTCCCCATAACACATCTATGAAGTCTCCTCTGACCCTGAATTTTGCCACTCCTCAGCTGGGAAGAAGTGAAATTGCTGGTAACTGAAATTTCTCCAGCTCAGCAAGACTGGCCCAAGACATTTCCAGTATGAAGCAATATAAAAAAATCCATGCTGAAACAATGCCTACAGGCAGGCAATTAAACAGCTTTGGAACAGAGTATTTCCAGCATCTCAGTGTCTCAGGACCTGTGACTTCTCTCACATGCTCATCAAGGCAGCAGGATGAGGATCTTTCCTTGCCCACATCTTTAAAAATGCTGATTGAAAGCCCACTGAAACAGATCCTCCAGCAGCTGGCATGAGCAGCAGCTGAGCCTGTAGCTGCTATCTGGGGATGATGCAAGGATGCTGGCTACACATCTGCCAGCAGCAGCCTGCTAGGAGCACAACTCTGAGTGTTTAATCTCTTCCACTCAAACGCCATTAAAACTAGAAATGAGTTTTGTTGTAATATGACCTGGTGAAAAATGTAGCAATACTTAAGTATTTAAGAGGATTTTTTGGGTGTTGTTAAAAAAAAACAACAAAAAACCCCCCCAAAACCAACAACACAAAACCCAACAAAAACTTTTGCACTTTACCCACTGGCCTACCAAAAGAAAAAGAAACCGCATGTTTCCAATAAACCTTTCTTGTCTTCCCAACCAGAAATGCCATTAAGCAACCACTTCAAAAACAAAGTATGTGCTAATACCCCTAAGCAGGATAGGAACATTTTCACCAATGAATCTTCTGGAAACTGAAATGTTTTGTGTTACTGTGTCATCAAACAAAAATATGATCCCCTGTGCCTTGTGTCCCAGCACTGAGCTAGATTAAACAGAAATAAAATCACTGCAGTTAGTAAAAAAGATTTATTTTGCCTTCTGTTTTTGAGCATCTTCTGGTCACACTTCATGTTTTCCTCTAAGCCAAGAAAATAAAACGGGGGAAAAAAAAATTCTTAAGAGTTAAACAAAAATTGCAAGTCTGAACAGTCAGCTCCCAGCCATACTTGCCACCTTTTTAATCCCAAATTCTTTTTTGAATTTAAATGAATTTAAATTTTTTGAATTTAAATTGAATTTAATTTTTTTACTGAAAATTCTTTTCTCTTTTGGCTGACTCTCAAAACAACTACTGCTGGACCTACCACTGACCCAGGGTTTTTCCCCAGTGCAGTCACCCTTGGCTCATTACTGCACTAGTCAGTACTTCAGTACTAACCCTGTAGCACTGCAGGGGGTTGTTGTGACCAAAGTGCATGACCTGGCACCTGGCTTTGTTAATCCTCATCCAACTGACCTCAGCCCATCACTCCAGCCTGCCCAGACCCTGCTGCAGAGCCTTCCTACCCTCCAGCAGACCCACACTGGTGCTTCATTTTGTGTCATCTGCAAACTGAGTAGGCTGCACTTGCTGATCTCCAAGGTCAATTCCAGCCTCAGCAATCATTCTGTGTCATTCTGTGCAATGAGGTACAGCCATGATCCTCCCTGCTACAGATCTGCAGTGAACTCCACTGCTCACCTGGGGATTTGAGCAGGAAGAGGCATGGGGCTAGTAGTATCAAATCACCCCCACAGCTCATCTACAACCTGTGGAGTTGAAGGAAGAATCTCCACTCCTGCTCTCACTCTGTTCTGCTCCTCTATCCCCTATCAGCATGTGGAGCCAGAAGGAAATGTTAAATGCTTCCATCCATTTGGGATTCTTTTATCATTGCTGTCCCAAGACTTCATTACCAGACACAAGGCTGCAGTTCCTGCAATAACCAATCTTCAGAGTTTCATCAAGGGTTTCTGTTTGCTTCAGCTGCATCAAAACAAACACTATGAGAAGGAAACACACACCCTTCCTTCTCAGAGCACTCACCTATGAATGTTAACACGGGGTTGAAGTTAAGCAGCTGAGAGAATATATCTAACAAAATGAGGCATGTCCAACTTTAGAAAGCCCAGAAAAAGAGTGGGTTAAGCTGCTTCTTGGATGGAGGCAAGTTTTAGGAACCTAAGCCCCAGATTGGTATTTAGCTGGATAGAGACTCCCCTCTGTGAACAGAAATGGTGTTTGAGGGAGACACAAAGCTGATTTTACCACTCAACTTTTAGGCTCAGAAGGGCCTGTCTCTTCTTTCAGAGCTCCAAAAGGTCAGCAAGCACCTCACTTCATTCCCATCACTTTCTGGTAGGCTCTGCTCTGCTGTTCTCAGCTCCATGACTTATGCAAAATCCTATCACCACTCATCTCAGATTTAGTTCTCTTTCCTTTTGGAGATGTGTTTTTACACCCCAAACATTCTCACAAACAGCTTTTCTATTTTGTTGAGAGCACCTCAGAATCTGCACACTGTGCAAAGCACTGTGGATGAATGGATTCACAGCTTCCCTCTGAATCATGTGAAAACCAGAGAGATTAGATTTGGGAAAATGGACTTCCTGCATTTCTCATTTTTGGGATCAATAACAGAAAAAGGGGAAAAGAAACCAGACACAAATCAGAATTATTTAAACAGAGATCTTCAGACTAGAGCTGAAGTTACTTTGGTACACAAGTGGAAGATGGCATTTAATTCTGGTTTGGTTTTGTTTTTCCTCTGCCACAACTTGGTAGTTTGCAAGAATGCTAACGAGATTTCTGTTTCAATGACATTTAGATAACCAGCTTTTTAGAGCCATGAGAAAGGACAGCCTGTGTTTACAGGAGTGACAAGCTGTCAAAGCAGGAGAAATGGATGACAAGGTGACTTCCAAGCCAAGGGGGAGATGAGGCAGAGCACAGAGCACCCCCCGGAGCAGTAACCGCGACGGCCACTTACGCTTTCTCCAGAAAAGCATCCCTTGACATGTTCTGTGCCAACAGGTTTGTTGCCAAGCTGAACACTTCATCAGACCACTCCTGTGGAGAGAAGGGTTGCTTAAATGAGGCTTAATTTACATGTTTACTTGCTCATGCTTTTGAAAATGGTATCATTTAGTAAAAAGGGTCTAAAATCTGCACTTTTTTTCCCAGTTGCAGCTTCCTTCCTTATCTGTGAGACCTGATTTTCTCACTCTGCAAAAAAAAAGATTAAATGTTTATTAAAGATAGCTTATTCTACTGAATTGAGAGAAAAAAATAATTAAAAAATCATACAGATAAACATCTGCTGTAAAACACATTCAAGTTCCGGGAAGATATGTAATAAATGTCTAAGAAAAATAGATTTTCTTGTTAATGCTCATTGTGAGGTCCTCTGCATCACTCTTTCTGCAGAACATGAAGTAATTCAGACAATAAATACCATGCTTTATCTCTCACAGTGGATAAGGAATTAAGAACTCTAAGCACTGACTCCATCTGAGATCTTTCGGCCAACAGAATAAATATGCCTAAAAAAACTCCACAAATTAGCACAAATATATAGGAATACATTTAAATTATTCTGATATACAAGGAATAAGATGCAAGAATAAACTGATGTGAGAAGTTCTTATTTGTTTGGTGTTTTTCCTATTATTTTTCCTAACATGCTAAGGTTTTTTTCTCCCCCTAAAGCTATCAGATCTCATTCCTGAAACCAGTTGCTCCCAACAAGGAAGAGACAAGGCTACTTATATGCCTACTGTTCTATGGATCTTTGACATCCTTCAGCCATCAGAGCCTTAAGGCCACTTCATTTATAACCTTACCCCCTAAGCAGCTAAGACACCATCTCCCTGTGACTGGCATTTCTGACAGGGAAAACTTTCTACCTCAGGCACAGGCTTTTTTCCCCTCAACCTCTTGTGATTACTTCCATTTTTCCTGCTTTTCCTATTCTAGGCCTAATTTGAAACACAAAACGCAAACAGAGGTGCAAGAAAGTAGAAAAGGAGGAGTTGGGTTTGTTAGCAACACAACTGCTTTGCTGTGACTCTTGGAACAGAAAACTTATTAAGTGCATCATCTGTTCTTCTTCTTGGCAACTCGTTTTTCCAGGCTCAAAATAGTCTCATCTTGTAAACACTGCTTTGTTTAGGCACCAATAATAGCAGTTAAAACTTCTCCCCGTGACACTAATGGCTGCAGGCATTAATGGTGACAAAAATATTATTGAGAGATTGAAAATACACTGGCTTTTAAAATACCTTCACAGACCTTTGTTTTAATCTCACCGATTCTGCTGGGCTTAAAAAGGAAGTGTGTAGTAGAAAACAGAAGTAGGGCATTTCAGATGCATCCCATACTCTATCTCTTCCTTTGCTTTGTCTGAGAGCTTGTTGACAGGGAAGCATTATTTATGGAAAGCACCCTTGCCACGTTCCTTTGCTAGCTTTTCCTGCATCTTCAGTGATCCCATCACTCCTGCCAAATATTCCAAGGATTACCTGCAGGATGAGCCACTTCCAACGATGCAGGTGCCAAGTTAACAACTCACAAGCAATTCTTGCTCATTGCTTCTCCCATTCCAGCCCAGAAAGCAAGATCAGAAAAGATGCCAAGGATCACATCATCTTTTCAGTCGCTGCACCCTCAGCAGGAGAGGAAACAACAGCCTTGAGCACACACCCGAGGAAATAAAGGAGATGCTTTGGACTGACTTTGATGGGCTTGCATCAAGCTGTGAGCCAAGATGTGTCTCACTGCTTTAGCTACCAAATGGCTGTGTTTCCTTGCTTTAGCTGCGTGGCACAGAGTGAAGCCCGTGCAGGATGCACTCTGAGGGCAGCTGAGCTGGCAGCAGGGGTTGCAGAAGGCAGGGCTCAGTGGGGCACGAAGCTGCTACGTGTGGAAAGCAACCAGCCTGCTGTGGAAAGCTTCCAACAGCCTCCCAGTCACCACGGGAGCTGCAGGCTCCTGGACAGATGCAATACAAAAGGAAAATACCAATCTAGGTGTTTTGAAATGGGACTGTACGAGTGACAACCTGTTTGCAGACTGGAAGCATTTTTTTTGTTAGCAGAAGAACCCAGCCTACCAACATTCAAGTCCAACTAAGTCTCATCCACCATGAGAAGAGCTCCCTGAACCTGCTCTCCTTTTGGCTGCATCCTGGTACACTAACTCATAGTGACAGAATTCCTGTGAACTTTACTAACAACTTTAGCTGTTTTGTGCTTTAGCAGCATAGTTCATTGGGAAGCTGTAGCTCATGGGAAATCTTATGCTCAGGGAAGTGATTTCTCTCCTCTGTTACATCAGGATATGTGCTGGAAGATGTTTTATCTCAGCAGAAAAGATGAAACCTTTTTCAAAAGAAAAGACAGCTCACATTCTTGAAAATACTTGCTTCAAATAAGAACTGGCTATGTGTGAAGGCAGTGCTTCTCACACATTTCATTTTAGTGGGAGGTTACAAAACAAGCTGCTGAAATTCGACACTGTTGGCATCCTTATGAGTTTTATTTTTTTTAATACATAAAATGAAATGCATTTATACAGTTGGGTTTTTTTTCCATTTTATTGTATTGATCAAGCTCTTAATTATGTCTAAGAAGCTGGAGGAATTAAGATGTATGCTGGAAAGTACAGTATATCACAACTTGTGAATCATCTTTCTGAGTCATCATTTTACTTATGGAGGAGTGCAGCAGCTCTTAGTGATGGATCTGATCCCAAGCCCATCAAACTGAGAAGAAAAAGAATTCCTTGGGTTCTGGGCAGGGGTCTGTGTGGCCCAGATGGACTAGTGTGGTGAGAATAAAATCTACATGAGAGGCACAAAAGAGTGTGAGAGGAAAGAGATGGGAAAGATGAGATGTTGACTTTAAAGTTACTGGGTTTGGGAAGAGAATGAAACACTGTAGAGCAGACACAGAGGTTCAAAGGTTGGACTTCTTCATAGTGGGAATGAAGACAAGAAAAAGAGCATCTGCTTAAAATAGGGTTTGAGAATAAATTGCTTTCTTTATCCTGGCTTCTGCAGTGCTCTGTTTGTGGATGCTCACAAATCCTACCCCAAGACAGGCATAGGCACACCTGAGTGAGAACAAGCAAGCACAGGATCAGTGCTACCTCTCCTCAAAACATGTCTTGCAATCTGCCTTTTAGACCATTACCTAATGAATTTCCAGCTGCATTCTTTGAAGAAACCAGCTGTCCAGTGCCCTTCAGCTCATCACTAATGTACTTTAAACATTAGTTACTTTCTCCTGGAGGAATGCACATAAAACAGCACATCTCGACTACATCATCATTTCTAGCTTGCTATTTAATTCACTTAGAGCAGTTTGAATAGCCCAAGGCTCATTTTTTTATTAATTTCTTACAACTTGGCTGGTGGATGTGATGAACAGAATTTGTAGCAGAATAGGAAGCCTTCTACAAAGGAAGAAAACTCCATCATCAAGTGATTTTACCTGCCTAAGACTGCTACAGTTTACTTTGCCTTTCTCCATCAAGTGAGGACTGACCAATTCTTGTCACATACGAGATATAAAGTATCATAAATGCAGAGTTAATTAAAAGAATATTCCTGCACTGTGGAAGAATTTTTCACTGGCACTTGCTTTCCTTGGAACAAGAGTGAGGGGAAGGGTCAAAATGTGTGTGTGTGATGTTGAAAATGTCTTCTATTTACACACCTTCTTGATGTGCTTGTTTATAACAACTCCCCAGAGTCACCACATGGTCCTGGAGGTGATAAGGACCAGATACTGTGGCCTGGCTCATACAGGGTTAGAAAACATGTTAAAGAAAGAAGTTTTATATGCACTCAACCATGATCAAACTCTGCTGTCACTGAAACAATCAGCATGATTTCAGCCACAGAGCTAATCTGAAATGCTTTGAAAATCCCATCCCCCAGGCTACAGTGCCTGGCCAGTAAAATATGAATTTATTTGGTCTACCACATTACAGATAACAAGGAAGACTTGGTTTCTTAGTTACTCAGATCACAGGAGTTACTCAGAAATCAGAGCAGCCAAGCTTTTCTAAAATATGATTTTTATCTACAGAATTTTTAAGGTTCCATTAACAAACAGAAAATGGCCCTAAAATACCAATTTCTGCACTGTTTCAGCAAATAGATTATGGTTCACTGATTGCTGGCTAGACAGGAAAGAGAAAAAGGAGGACATATGCTTCTCATTTGGGTGATTTTCTCCCTTCCTTGGTAAGGACTAACAATTTTTGCTGGTGGAGCTTTAGCATACTTCTTCATTTTCCATCATATGTTTAGTTTGTTTTGTTGGGTTTTTTTTTCTGAAGAGCTGTTTCAGTCACTTTTACTGGTCTGATTTCTAACCCACCCCTATAGAGTATAGCTGTGCATTTTCAACTCTGAGGACAGTTCCCACTCAGCAGTCCATGGACCACTACAGACTAATTTTGCTTCTATTTTTTCACATCAAAGAAACACTGGAAATGGTGTTTTTTCCACGTTGACCAATAGGCTAGTGAAAATCAGCAGAGGCAGAAAACTGGCAAGCAATAATATATCCTCCTAGATGAAGGCTTTCATCCTATGACCTGTTTTCACCTTCTCATGTACTTGAGTACACAAGGTAGAGCTGCAGATCCCCACTGCCCTGATCTAGACCAACCTTAAATCATCAACCCTTTACAAATGTTCTCACAGATAATCTCAAGAACGAGCACAAAGGGGTGATAACTACTGAAAGATCTCAGTAGGTGTTGGGAGAGTCTCCTATCTTACAGCTGAGTAAAAACATGCATGTACCAGTATGTTCCCCATGTTTAAGCTTTACAATCAATGGTCAGAAGACAAGCACACCTATCAGGGCACAAACTGCTGAATAAACCTATGGAAAATAAAGAATAAGCATTGCTTCTTGGGCACTGAGCAGCTCTGAAACAGAATCGAGGTTCCTTTCGTAGCAGTCTCCTCATACCTCAAACCAACACTTTAGAAACATTAATTTTATAATGACAGAAATGTGCATTACCTTTGCTATATCCTCTTGGAATGCCACCAGGTTCAGGTAGGATATATTGACCAGGTCTGGCCCATAGACAACAGTTATCATCCGATTCTCCAGCCGCCCTCCGTGGTTCCCAGCATCCAACAGCTCGCGCAGTTTGGGATCCTGCAAGAAAACCCAGCACAAAGAAAAGCTGAAAATACTTCTACTGAAAAAAAGTGATTCTTCTTGCATGTACTTCAAGTTTTTTACTTCAAGCATATGTAAACTGTTTTGCTTGTCAAAATGAGACAGGCTGTCCAAAGGCTACTGGCCTCAGCAGAGATATTCTCTTATCGTTTCCAGGGATTTCAAATAAAACTCACAATGATAATATTAGTTTTTCCTAAGGAATTAAGAAGATTATCTGGAATTGTCTATGAACTGAAAAATGAAATTTTGGCGATGCTCTCCCCCTTTCTTCTTCATGTTCAAAATGCCACGTGCTATTTAAATGATGAGATACATTCCATTTAGTTATTGTTTTCAGTCCTTTTTGTCAGGTTTATATCCAATACAGAATCATAGAATCATTTAGGCTGGAAGAGACCTGGGTTCAACTGTTCACCCAGCACTGCCAGTTCACCACTAAACAATGTCCCAAAGAGCAATATAAAAAGTAAATTTAGTGTAACAGGATGATAAGCTCAAGATGATAAAAAGGGATGTTTTTCATGCATCTTGCAGGAAATCCTGTATCAACAAGATCTCAGTCTACTGGGAATCTCCAGGTTGGTAACATATCTGCTTGTAGACAATGAAGTTATGTTCACCAAATACTTCCCATGGTTTAGGAGATGATTTTGAAGTATGATGTATTAACTGGAAAGAAAGCACAAGGATGTCCATCATAAGATGCTGAGCCTCATGAAATACTGGGTATGATGGGAAGTGTTGCAGGAAAACAGACAGAATAATTCTATTTGAGAGCTCTATAAAGAAGGAATATGATTGTGCTCTGAGTCAAAGACAATTTCATGGGTAAACAAGTTAATGACAGGCTTTCACATAAGAGAAAAACAGAAGAGGGATATAAAAATAGTAGTTGCATTACAGGGATGAGGATTTTAAGGAGGAAGACAAAGAAATGGTACCTTTGACATCTAAAATGGAAAAGCTAGAGAAATGCCCTGAAGATGCCAAGTGAAAGATGGTGCACTACTAGATTGCTAACTTTACCTTCTCTTTTATTTACAGGCTGAGTGTTGCCAAGCTTTGTTTAATTCCTCTGGGAGATGAGAACACGTGCTTTTTACTCCCTACAGTTTCAAACCCCAAATCAGACTGATAAATGCTTCTGCTCAAGGGCCTGTCTGGGAAGAACATCATTCCTCCTGACTCAAAACTGGACAGGACTATCTATCTGGTTTGATTTCTCTGCACATAATTGTCATTTCTTTCTTCCTTTCCCTGTCTGAACTCTTGCTCACAGTTTCAGTCTCGATGATGAACTGTAAGCACATCACCAAAAGAAGAGAGAATATAACCTTTTCCCTTCATATTCACAGTCAGCTCTAGGATGTCTCTGTGATGGATCATACTCTAGCTCATCTGAGATATACATTAGCCATGCATCACAGAATAAAAAAGAAATCTATCTGAAATGGAATGGTTTTTTTCAAAGCAGATTCATCAAAACAGAAGTTTTTCTGGAACTGGCTCAGTGAAGTTTTTTTGCAAGTGCAGAGTGGACAATCAGGCAATGGGAGCATGAATATTGTTTTCCAAATCACAAGATATTTCTTGACGTTTTAAAGGCAAGAATTTAGACAGACCATCCTCTTTGGGTTGTTGGATTTGTTGCTCCCTTATTACCATCCTCAGCTGCAAACAGGAGAGGAGCAAAAATATCCTTTATCCAAATCTTGAAGACTATTGAAGCTCTGTGAATCAAAGCCTTTTTTAAAATGTCACTGTGTCTTTCTGTGGATGGAGAAAAAAAAAAAAAAGGCATGACCAAATTTAGCTTTTTTATGTAAATCAGATTATTTTGATTTTGCTAATTCCATTTTGAGGAACGAGACTGCAAGTCTGCTGCTGTTTGAAGCTGCATTTGATGTACTGGCTCCTGAGTGGACAGACTGGGGTTTTGCAGAAGCTCTTTGCTAGAATGGGGACTTATTGTGAACAATTCCATACCTGAAGTAAGAACTTCAATGCATCAAGTTTACCACCAACAGTTTATGGAGAAGAGTAAAGCTATTTTTCTATGATGTAAAGCTTTTCAGGAAGGAAGATAAAGAAGAAAAAAGCAAATCTAGACCTCTACAAGTGATATTAAATTTCAGAAAGGACTCTGTCAAAACACATTTCCCAACAGGATTGTAACTTGAAGTTCTGAAAATACAGGATGAATTCAGAGATCTCATGTTGACTTTCTACAGTAAGCACAGTGCAAGTGATGGGATAATTAAAAACATCAGATGTTATTAGTATTTTTAGAATTCTTAAGGATTCTCCCCCCAAAAATTGGCTGTTCTGTCAGCAAGCAGGTGAGGGGATAGGGCTCAGATGACTCCAAGCTGGAGGAGCAGCAGCTGATGTGCTGGAGAGCAAGGCCAGTTGGTCCATTCCAACAGGTAATTTTCTACAGCACCACAACTTCTGTACCACATGTGACAACCAGCATCAAAATAATTTACTGGAGGCAGCACTCAACTTACTGATTTTCAGCAGCAGCTTTACCAAAGATGCTATTTCTCCTTGCAGTACAAAATCAGACTGAATTCTGGGGGAAAGAGAGGGTTGTACCTAAATGATGTCAATTTGGATGCTATATTTGGTGAAAACAGGGTTTTCTATGAAATACAAAGAGAATGAATGGTACGTGCTAAGGAAAAGCCTGAGGACCAAAATAGGGCCACCTCATTCCTCTTTTTCTGACCTCTCTCACAGTTCAAGAGATCCAAATCCAGCCTCCCTGGGCCTCTCACGCTCTCGTGGCAGAACATAAAGCAAATATTTAGCCTGCATACTTGTTCAGTTCTCCTTTTAACATCCATATTTGTCAGATGTTTCCTTTGGATTCACAGTGTTGAAGTTTTAAATTGTTGATAAGAGTGTGTGTTCTACCAAAAAGTGAGTGACAGCTCAAACCATCTCAGTTAAGTCAGACCAAATAAGGCATTTCTCAGTCCTTTTGAACATGGTTGTGATGAACACTGAAGTACTTTCTATTTCACAGTGTAAGTCTTAATGCAAATGACAATTTTAAGAGGTGAAATACCTAGAAATCACAACCATCATCAGTTTTCTGCTAGATGTTTTTCAACTCATGAACATTTTATTCCATTTTTACTAGCTGCAGATGCTTCATGATTCTAAAAATGACCTTTAAGCACATCCATTTCCTTTCACTGCTTTTTCTTCCTCAAAAAACGTTGAGATTTGATTCAGGATAATGTTAAAGGAAGAGATGAAGAGATAGCAGAAGAAAGAAACCTCTCATTTTCATGTTACTTTTGTTAACTCATTTTCTTTGGTCTGTGTGAAACGATTAGAACTATAAAAAGTCTTAGAATGAAAAGATTTGTGCAGCAGGTTGCACAGCACTTGAGGGCAGGAATTGCTGGAACAGCAGCTGAATTTTCACTTATCTCCAAATCTTGCACTCATTGTTCTTCCAATTCTGAATTGCTGCACAGAGTTATTTTCATAGGGTTATTTCAGAGGTTGAGGTACAATCAGTTTCATTTATACACCATTTGTAAAAAAACAAGATGCCTGGAATGAGCTGAATGAGAGGTGCTGCATGAATGCCCACAAAGCTCCATAAAGGCTGGAGTACTATAACTTGCTTTTTAATGCATTTTTCTTAGCTGGTTGGAAGTATGTCCATCCAGACAGTCTGTGGTGCACAATGCCCTGACCACCTACCCCATATAAAAATAACAGATGAAACACAGAAAGCTGTAATTGAAAGCATCTGCCTAACGAGTTCATTATTGCAATATTTCAGACACACATCAGAAGGAAAAATAAGTAAGAAAAAACAGAGTTACCCTGTTTGGCCACACTGGCATTATTTTGTACAACCTTACTTGTCTGTGAGAGATGCTTTGCTGTAATTTTTTCAATCACAAAGTCACATGGGATGCTTACTGCTAAAGGTTTCAATTTACCTGATCTTAATTATTGCAAACACTCACTACTCCCATTACCTTTAAGTATTTAATTCGAGGAAACTCATTTGCAGTAAAGCAAAGAAAAAGAAACCATTTCACCCATGATGCAGCCACACTCATTTTTTTTTTGTCTCCTTGGATCACACCAGATATTCAGTTCCTGCAAATCAGACCATGAAACTACTAGAGACACTTAGTGGAACATCTATTTAACTTCTGACTGACAATTACAAGTTCTTTTGCTCTGTCACTTGTCACAAAACCTTCAGTACACCTTAATACATATCTATAAGGATAATTCAGAAGTACAAATATATTTAGACTACTGAAAAAAAAAACCAAAGTAAAATCTACAAGGAGTATGAGTAAGAATTACAAATATGGGGTTTTTTTGGCTGAGGAAAGAGAGAAATCAATGAATAAATGCAGAAACTGGATTTGGGTGTTTGTATGACAGATTAATTTTACTACCTGTGAAAGTACAGGAAATGTGTTCAGTCAGTGCTAAGAAAAGAGCATCCAAACATTAAAGTCTCTGACAAGCAGCTGCAGAGAGAAGGAATTCTTTAATGAGTGCCATGGATGTTATTTTAAGCAGTTGGTTTTCTGCTCTATGGTTCTGAGAAGTAATTGATGAAGGGGATATAAAGGATGGCTGGATTGATTTGAGATCAAACTGAAATAAGAATGTAACATCAACTAGGAGAACAGTCTGGTGCATCTGAATTATTCACATGTGTTACAGAACCAAAATTCACTCAAATACCTTTCTCTGCCTATACACCTGCAGGTGTGGAGTGTTAACTACTTGAGAAGTAATGTCAGCAGTTAAGAGTCAACTTGGTCCTTTCAAGCTTCTCCATTTCTGTTAATTTTTCTTAGGGTTCATAGGAAAATCAACAGGGTAATAGCTCTTGCTCTTTAAAAAGAAGACAATTTTCAGTTAAAAACACAACTAGACTCCTGATATCCACTGATGGCTTCTTTCCCACAGTGGGAATAATTAAACATCACCTTGGTAATTTTGAAAGTCCTCATCTAAGTACCAATACCAGATAATACACAAAAATGGAGAGAGAACTGCAATTGTGTATTAACTCACACCCCTCAACAACAATTCTCAATACAAAGAGGTCAACCTAGATTTACAGCAGGTCAGAAAGGGTAGCAGAGGAAGTTTATTAATTCTTTTTAAACTCACCTTGTACAAGCCATGTCAGCTTGCAAAGAATTCAATTTCTTATGTTTAGAAGGTGGATCAGCACTTCTCTTGGTATCACTTGCTAAGTGCCAGAGAGACTTCTAGTTATCCAAGAATTTAATGAACTACATCCAGCAATTTAAGGCTGTTTCATATAGATAAGAGTCTTTCCAACTTCAAGGTAAAACAGCCTTCAAAGTAGGGGAAAATAAAACACTTTTGATGTGTATAAACTACCCAGACAGTCAGTTAATTCTAAAAATCACATTCTAGCTGGGGGAAGTGGAGTAAATAGCTTTGGCACACAGGCTGCAGAGCATAAGGGTGCACAGGAGTCCTGCACAAACTCCAGGCCACACTTTATGCTCCCCCTTTTGCTGTATTTCCCAAGGATCCCCAGTGGAGCAAAAGTATGCACTCCAGGGTTTGACCAAAACATTGCTGAAAGCTTGTGAGTGCCAAAGCTTTTTGAAAAGAGAATTAAAAATATTTTGTGTGTATAAGATGGTACTGAGGGTACACTTGATCCAGTTGGATCCTTTCCACCACATCCTCAGGAAAACACAGTTACAATGCACACAACTTGGAAAGTTCTGCAGATTTGAGGATATCCAACCTGTCACTCCCCCAAAACAATATTTCACACGATGGGTTTACAAGCAGAGTTTGCAAAAGAGATTATCTGAAGTGGATGCTAACTTCAAGACAAAATACAAGAGCTTCCCTAAAATATTTCTGTTGTTGGGGAAATTCTTGGCTGTTTTAGAACAGCAGCCTAGTGCTTATGCAGTACAGTATTTTTTCTTTCCATCTGTGTGAAGCATTTGCCCACAGAAAACAGCAGTGAAAAGCAAATGCTGCTTTGGATGTGATGAAGCAGGGAGGTGTAAGAACAGACCACACTCCCTAGACTAGCATATTGAAATACAACAAATCAGAGCTGGCCTTTGCTCTGAAAGACCTCTGTGTGTCTAAAACACTCTTTTGTCTCTCCAGCTAAGGTGGGGAGCTGTATTTGTAGTGCAGAGCCAATTTCAGCAGTGATCAAGTGCCAGCAAGGAGCAGGAGACAGATCAGCTGAGAGTGCAGCAACTGCAGGAAGATTGATGAAGGCAGAGTTTAGTTTCAAGCTGAAAGGATGTAAGGGGTTTGGACCAGGCTGTGGGGGAGGGAGATGCACACTGAAATCCCTGATGCTGCAACTTGCTGAGATTGGTTATCCATGAAGGCAACAACTCTTTGGCTGTGCAGCAGATTTTATGTTCAAGAAACAACAACCTGACCCTGACATTCAGCAGTAATCATCATTCAGCTCTGCCACACTCTCCTTATGTTTTACAGCACATATTATTAGAATATCTTCATATCTTGTATTCCTTTTTTTTCCCTCCCCTCCTTTTTTAGGAAATAAGGAAACAAGCACAAGCCCTGGACATCTCTTGAGGTAACAGAAGTGAAAAATACTGAATTTCAGTGTCATTTCCTCCCTCAGTAACTTGAGTTTTTCTTTAGTAGACTTCAAGAGAAGCAAAAGAAATACTTTTTTTTTTTGTTACATTCTCATCAAGAGCTCTTGCCTCACTGAAGTGAAAAAAACCAACCCACCCTGTAACCTACCAGTGCTGTTATTTTCAGTGTTAATACAAAAGAATAGAGAAATCTAAATTCTAATGGAGAACATTTAAATTATAGGAAGTTATGATGAGTGACACAAACTTATTACAGTCCCCAGAGCAGTTTGCTGTAGCCTACTATTTTGCTGGAACATTTAGCAAATGCCTCTTAATGCCACAGATTTAGTTTCTTGATGTTCTCCATTATTCAGCCCTGTCAGGGAGGTTTCAGCCTAGGCTCATACAGATTTTCTCTGCCAGCCCTAAATAAAATGGAATTTCCATGCACTTCCTATTATCTTTGCTCAGCCTTCAAACTCTGGAAACTTCATCCTTGTTTTTTTTCTGCCAGGGTCCTGAGATGTACAAAGCTGGAAAGTGTTATCTAAACTCTGGATTCATCTGGAATCTCCCAAGGAAAAGCTCCACTCTTCTTGACAGCTCTGAAGCTCCTAATTCCTAATAAATTCCACCTCCATCTTCCTGACACTGCCTCTTTTCAAGATCTCTTCATTTCTTCAGATTTTGTTCTTTGGATGTCCATGAGGTTGCTTTCAAAGGAAGGAAACACTCCTAAATGTCACCTTGCAGCTACAGGGAGCACTGCCATGGGGTGCCCAGCTCTCCTGCACACCAGGCATGGCTCTAGGACACTAGTGACATCCTAGTGTTGCACATGCACGTGTGGTGACCAACCCAGTGACTGGGAAGGGCTGTGTTCAGGACTTCAATGGAGTGACTGATGGGATTGGAGAATAAAAGAGCATTTGGGATTAACTAGGCTGGCACTGGCTCAGAAATGAAGCTGTAGCATGGGGGACAAACTGTATTAACACTTTATTTTGTGGCTAATCCCATTGATTTTCACATGAAAGCCTGAATAAATCCCACACTCACAAGACAACAAAGAAAAGCAGATGCCTGTAGAATGCAGGGAGAGTTAGGAAGGTATGGGATGCTTCTGTGGGATGTTCCTGGAAGAGAATAGTCATGGGCCAATGGCCTCCTCCTGATGCAAGACTAATTAAGCAACATTCAATCAAGCAATGAAGCAGTAAATGTCTGTCCCTCTCTCCTCTTGATTTAATGGTGATGATTTTTGATTTTCAGTGGGAGCTTGAAGAAGAGACAAGTGAGTCCAGAACAAGGCAAGGGAGAAGTTTATCACTAAATTTCTGGTCTCCTATGTGAGGGGCTGGAAGGGACCTAGAAGATCATCCAGTCCAACCCCCCTGCCAGAGCAGGGGCACCTAGACCAAGTCACCCAGGAACAGATCCAGGTGGGGCTGGAATGTCTCCAGAGAAGTTTTGCTGTGGGTTTGGTTTTTTTTTGTGGTTGTTGTTGTCTTTTTTTTTTTGTGTTATTTTTGTGAAGAACTTTAATTACATTTACCGTAAGAACTCTTCACATTTTCAGTGTCTTCAACAGGCTTTCATATAATCATTTTTTTTGGTGTGTTATAATGTACCTGTTTCTGACATATTTCTTTTTCATAGATGTGACATTTTCACAAGGGCTTATGAAAAAAGAGATGCTATTTAGAGAAAAGGATGCATTTTTCTAAGAGCTCAGATTTAAAAGGAACTGAAAATAAGCTCTGAAAATCTTTGAAGAATTATATTGCTTGGGTACAAGATACTGAGAAACCTGATTATTTCTCAGGTAGTAGAAGAAAACAGCTAAGTGTTTTGGATATTTGTAAGACAATGATACTTGCTTTACCCTTTCCAAGCCTCGTTTAAAATATTCAGATATGGAACTAGCAAGAAGCCTCTCCAGGATTTAGACAAAGAATGGAGAATTTCCTAAGAGAAAAGAAGGGTTTTCTGAGCCCACACACTGTCTGGGAAGAAAGGAGAAAAGGGATGGGGAGGATGGCTCACATTGCTGAGACAGCTTTTCCAATTAAGACCTTTTTCAAGCATAATTTTCTAACAGACTTTTAACCTGACTCAGATAAACCTGAGACCCAGACCTGCTCTCACCAGGGGTTTGCTCTTCAGGTTAATACAGGACATTTTCTAGAAACAGCAATGTTTAAGAAAGATTAATTCTTAACAACTAATTTCTGAACTAAGATTCAAGAATTTGGCCAGCATACTTTGTGGTCAGAAAAGAAATGGTGTGTGTGTATATATATCTAACAGATTACTGTCAAGATACCAGTGAGTATAAGGAATGCTATCAGAGGGTTTTTCAGAACATAATTGTTGTGGGTCTGAATTTAAGTCCCTAATTCATTCTCTTTTATGTCTTAGTACTGCAAGATAAAAAGACAAGCTCTGGCTCCTTGCTAAAACTGATTTAATAGGGCAGGAGCTGTCTGTGTGGACTTGCACTGAGCCTGTGGGAAGCAAAGGGGAACAAACCCTTGCTCTGCAATCCCTGCAGTTCCATCAGGGCTACAGTAGCTGCCCTGGACAGCTGCTGCCACTCACTCACCTGAGAGGCTTTCCCAATCTGCCTGCACTTTTTCTGCCCACTATTCTTTCTGTATCACTGCTTCTTGGCATATGCTTTGATAGCTCATGTGATCAGCTTCCTAAATATAAATATAAATATAAATATAAATATAAATATAAATATAAATATAAATATTTAGGCTTTTGTGTTGCTGAGTTAATATTTGTGTATTTTTACTGACAGCCTCCACGTGCAGGAAAAGCTCTAATGGGAAAATCCACCAAATATAGTTACACCCAGACCTGGGCACTTCCAAAATGCAGAATTAATGAATGAATATGCTTGCCATGCAGATGGGTGGAGACTTTGGTCACTAGTTCTGGCACTGGTTTATTGCCCAGTACACCAGTGTTTATATATACAGGGAGAGTGCACATGATATAGATACTATGACCATTTGACAACAAATATCAATTTTTAAGCTCATTTTCTAAGATAAAATGGTAGCATCTCAGATAATATCATCTATGATACCATGGACAAAGCATTAGAAAGATAGAGCTTTCAAGTTCTTTGTTTTTTTTCCCAGTAATTTCCTGATCTGTGCTGTACTGTATTTGAGTTCCTTTTTCTAATTCTCTTCAGAGCCACCACATTTTGTCTTCTGAGAATTCCAGCAGCTGACATCCTTGACGTTCTTTAGTTGAAAAGAAAAATAAATATACACCAGTTAATCTGCCTACATATGCTACAGCTTTCTTTTATGCTGTTAGGGTAGAGTAGCTTGGCTTTTATTTGCTGTTAATGGGCTTGTAATTGTTTTTGATAAAATAATGCAGTGTTTGTTCAGTTCTGCTAAACAGAAATACATAAAAATACAAGTAAAAAGAATTATGTGTCAAGCTATTAAGTAGAATAAAGAAGGGTTCAGCAGCTGCATGCTTCTAATAACTTGGAGAACACATTAGTATATTTACTGAAGTTCTAAAGGAGAAGATGGATACTGAAGTACTTAAAGTATAACAAGTTGTTAGAATGTAAATGACTATTATTTATCCCCAAATTACCACACCTCAGCCTTTGTTTAATACTTTTGTAGTTCCACATTCACAACACTGTCAACCCCAAGTCTTCAGAGCCATGAGTCACCCCTCTCTCAATGAAAGCAGCTACTTAAAATCCAGGAAATACATTATTATTGTTCCTGTTATTATTGAAAGAACCTTGGGATCAATATTTAGCTGAAATTACGGGAAGTTAAAATGTCACAAAACCATCTGGAGAACAACTGAGGTTCTCCAATCTTTAATGACCTCTGGAACATTAAGACACAAACCAACTCTTGACTCAGTAGGACTGATTTGCAGATGGGAACATGCACACACGTGTTCAATTCTGCCCCTACTTACTGAAAATGCTCCACAGAAAACTCAGACACGAAAAAGTCAGATAATAAATAGCTTGAGGAGAACACAGCAATCAGGTTTTTTTGGCAGCAATTTTACTGCCATTGTTTTCTGTTCAGATTCTGCTTAGAGACCTTTAGGGATCCATCCCAGAGTCCTGTCCATTTTGTGATTGCTTTTGACAGCAGACCAAAGTGATGCATTTTTATATGTGCAACAGCAAATATATATATTAAATAATATATATGGTTAAGAGTTGTGTAATTTAGTATCTCAAAGGGAAATCAAAGGTCTCTCCAGTGTAAGAAAACAGCATGAAAACTAAGCAAAGTTGTTAGACAACTCATAACACGGGTTCAAGAACAGAAAACTTCATTCAGTAAACCATATATCCCTAAAAATACCTGGTGTACCACCACCTTAGACAAGGTGCAGCTCTCATGCTTTTACACAACACACCAATTATACCTCCATTGTACTCTAACCTTGTATTTTTAGCAGTGAATGAATCCATACAGAGAGCTGATTAACTTCTCCTCAGCATCTGGCACAGCACAGGCTATTCTTTCACAGGTAGGCAAAAGCTGACTTGGATTTTTTTAAGGTGTTTTTTTTTGTTGTTTTTTTTGCCAGCAACAATGCTTCAGTGAATAGTACAGGGATATTTACCCAGGACACAATATTGTTCTGATGTTAACATGCTGCCATATCTTGAGATCAAGCTGCATGAATCCATTTAAAACTGCTGAATGGTGGAAGGTTTGCTGCAGAGCCTGCACGCTGTCTCCCCACTGGCAGGATGCCTTTGCAGTTGGTTGCTATTTTTTAAACACTAAAAAGGCTGTCCTGCTATTGCTAAGCACATTCCTGAGGCAAATGAGAAACAGAAAAACAAAACAACACCTCAGGATCAAGATGAAGTATTTATAATCTCGCTTCCATAAGAAATATGTTATGCCCTGAAAGGCTATGGAAATCTGATTGCATTATTTTCTTCTGTTGTTAGTTGAGGCTTTTTTCCCCTCTGATAATCTTAGCAACACTGACTCTCGTAAGTATTTTACCAAGGAATTCAGAACTCACAAAGCTTTCCCACTCACAGCCTGTAAAACATCTCCTGAACTGTGAAGTTCTGGTCTTTGCCTCAATCAGTCAGGAGCCATGGCAATGTCTAACAAATTACTAAACTGCAAAAGCTAAATATATATATATATATATATGCATCCAAAGATAATTGCAGAAGTAATTACTGTAAATAAATAAAACACAGCAGAGCTGCAGCTAGTGTTAAAACGAGAAAAAAATAAGCAAATTCCCTTAGGAAAATTGAGACAGACTTTGATGGGATGTTCATTTCACATCCCTATGGTGTGCAAATTAATGCTTCTGCTCCTCCAAGTATCCTCCTCATCACTCGTTTTTTTAGAATTACTTTAAAACCTGTGTGGCATTCATGGCCATGCAGCTCAGTATGACGATCACGACATCACTTCTTCTGACTGCAGTTTACTTCATTTCTACTTTTCCCAAGTTCACAAACCCACTTACGTTTCAACTTTATGACTTAATTCACATTTTGGTAAGCTCGTGCTCGTTTCACTTAAATGGCAAAGGCTGTAAAATGCAATAAAACACACCAGCATCTTAACTGACTGCACAAAGTGCCTCCTGAGGATTTTTGTATCCCAGGCTCTGTCCCTGTTTTAGCAGTATCGTGATGTTCTCATGATAGGTGACACTCTACACTTACTGCTTCACCAGATTTTCAAGATGGTTTTGTTATTCTGCTGGGTTTACTAATTGATAAATAAATAAATAAACAAACCAAGCTCATTAAAGCTACCAGAATAATGGTGTGGTAAGATAATTTCTCAGTGTCTTGACCCTCAGGTATGACAAGCAGCAGTACTGGGGCTGCTCCCTTTGCAATTACAGTAGTGATTTCTACTAAAGTAATTCATTTAAATTCTAAACATGGTATAATGAGGTGTAAACAGCAAAGATTCACAGAGGATAACCCCTCTGCAAGATGCCTTCCAGCAGGTAAAACAGCCCCTTGATAATCATGATGCTTCAGCATAAGAATAACAGAGCTGTCAGTAAGTGAAATGACAAAGCAGAGAAACAACCAGACACGACCTGTGTAATACTTGACTAATCCCTGGTCTTGGATCACTTTAAATCTCACCTTTGTCCAACAATTTGTCTCTCGTTTAATTGTGGTGGTGCTACAGCCTCATGGAGACCCACGTCGGGGCACAAAAAGCAACTGGAACAACCAAGAAAAAGCTCTTTGTGCCTTTAGTGACTCCACATCTGCAGTTAAGGTGAGAAGAATAAAAACCAGCTAATAACCTCGGTGATACCACACTTACTTTTAAGCTCCCTAGAGTCTGAGTGCCTTTAATACCTCAGGTCTGAGCTGAAATCTTCCCAACGTGGTACTGAGCAGTGGCACCAGAGCCTGGGCACTCCTGTGCCTTGCAGTGTGGGATGGATGTGCCCAAACCCATAAAATCTTAAAGGTCAAGAGATAAGAGTCTTGTGGGTTTCTAAAGGATTGTTTTCTTTTAGTGGGACAATATCCAAGGGAGGTTCTTCCCCCAAATCAGCAGTATCCATTAACTAATAAAACCATTCTGCCTCAGAAGCAAAGCTCACAGAAGGCAATAAAACTGTCCACTGGTCACAACTCAGGCACTTTAAAGCAATACAAGCAGCAATAAAAGTGTCAGAATGTTATTTCTGAGAACTTTGCAGCTAAAGCAGTATGACAGTTGTGTCTTAGCACACAGATCAAGAAAGATCAAGAAAGATTGCTTTTTACTTTTCAAAACTAATTCTGAAGAAGCGGGAAACTGCTTAATTCTAGAGACTGAGAGAGTAACAGCATCATTCAGGTTGGATAACCCTTGGGATCAAGTCCAACCATTAACCTTACTCTACAAAGTTCACCCCTAAACCATGTCCCTCAAAACCACATCCAAACCACCCTTAAACACAACCAGGGCTGGGGACTCAACCCCTTCCCTAGGCAGCCTGGGACAGTACTTGATCTCTCTTGCAGGGAAAAATTGTTCCCTAATGCCCAGTCTAAAGCCCCCCTGGAGCAGCTGGAATCCATCCCCTCTTGTTCTATCACTAATGACCCGTGAGAAGAGACCATCACCAGCCTCTCTACAGTGTCCTGTCAGGTAGTTGTAGAGTGATGAGGGCTGCCCTCAGCCTCCTCTTCCTCACACTAAACACTCCCAGCTCCTTCAATCACCCTTCATCAGATTAGTTCTCCATGCCCTTCACCAGCTTTGTTGCCTCCTCTGTCCTCGCTCCAGCACCTCTCTTAGATTGAGGTGCCCCGAACTGGACACAACACTCAAGGTTTGGCCTCACCAGGGCTGAGTACATGGGGACAATCCCCTCCCTGCTCCTGCTGGGTGCCCACAGCTCTTCTAGCAACTCATCTTGTACCCTGGCAGAGGCTGACACGCTGCCATATGTGCTGCGGGCAGATGGAGCCCCCTCAGAGGCACCCACAGCCCCTGGGCGCTCCCCTGTGCTCTGTGGCGGGAACTTTCCCGCCCTCCCTGAGGCGTCTCCCCCCCTGGGGGGCTCAGGTTCCGCCCAGACCCCCTCAGCAGCCCCCCACTGACTGGCAGCCCCCACAACAGGCAAAGGGCTTCAAAAGAAGACCCCAGAAGAGCTTTTCAGCAGCCCTTTTTGCTGCAGATCCCTTGCCCAGTGATTCTTCTTGCAGCACCCAGCACCCTCCTCCCTGGAGATCACAGCTCATGCAGCACAGGGACTTGTTCTCCAGAGTGGTTCTCATTCAGAGTTCTCATTCGCAGGAATGAGAATATTCAGCACTGGGATGACAAGTTGCTTCATGTGATGTCACAGCACACAAAACCAACACAAAACGAGCCCTGATCAGATGTTTCCCAGCATATAAGGAGTCTCATCACTGGGCTGCAGAGGTTAGGGCTCTACATCAGCGAGCTGCAAGCGAGCAAACCTCAGCAGCTTTTAACGATGGTGGTTAAAGGAAACCCTTCAAAGCAAGACAACATTTGTACCTATAAATAAAGGCTTTAATACATAAAGCACAAATATCAGCAGGAACCAACCTATTGCATACAGTGAGCCTGATCCTGCTGTTAAAACTCTTTCCAGGTTGGTGATGCTCCAACCATTCATGAGGCGCTCAAAGCCACTGTTGTGGGACTCCGAGGCAGCTCAGGAGAGAGCACAGCCATCTGGAAGGCTCGCTCAATAAGGGCATTTTTCACAGAGCCTTATTTCCCACACTTAGAAGAAGGTTTATTTGTGTTTGCAGCAGTTAATGCTCTGTTCTGCTTCCCTTCCTTCGTAGTGAATGCATCGCGATTCAGATGCAGTTGCCCCCGTGGTTACAGAACAGACTGCCAACTCTCTGAGGAGTGACTGTTGAGCCCAGGAACAAAAAACAAAACAAAACACCCCAAAAAACCCCACAACAACAAAAAAAGTGGTGTTTTGTTTGTTAAAAAAAAAGGAAATGTGTAGTAAAATCCAGTATGACTATTTTCTGCAAGCAGAAGAACCTTCTCTGAAATACTCTACTGGCACTGGAATTTAATAGCATTTCTGCAATACTATGGCATGTCATAATTCACAGATACACAGAAATTAAGGCTCAATTGTGGAAGTGCTCTGCTTGCAGGACTAATGAAAGGAGGCTTGACAAAGAGCTGCTAGTTAAGGAATTACTACTCTGGAAGCTTCTCACTGAGACACACTGCAACTATGAAATAGTAAACAAGTGCCAGCTTTGAAAATCTGCAGATCTGGAAACCTCAGAATTCCTTCTGAAATACGTGTTATATTTTTATTTGAGGAAAAAAAAAAAAGATTCGAAAGCAGAACTTCTGACAGGGAACAGAAACATCTTTGACTTGGAAGAATCAAATGGACCTTAGATATTGTGGGATTAAAGTGAGGCAGTAACATCCACAAACAACTAGTACCTGATGTCTATGGAAGGAGTATGAAGTATATCAGGCTCCTACAACCTCGTGCCTCCAAACTGAACTGCTCCTGGGAAGGTTTGCAAAAAGAGGTAATGCCAGTAAAAACTGTAGCAAAATATACCCACTATCTTAGTCAAGATTCATAAAAATTCCAGAAAATAAGTGCCATTTTCAGAGTTTTTCTCTCTGAGAAATCCAAGAAGCAAGTGGCACAGCATAGAAGTACAAACAGAACTAAACTTCTCTTATCAGGTTCTCCTTGAACCCTTATAAACACCTCATTAAACACAGGAAAGAGTAGGAAAAATCCCACAGAATTATCTATAGAGAAATTCATACCCAACCAGAAACAACCACTTAAACACTGTATGTCAGAATGGTGACTTACATCAACCAAGCTCACTTTCAGATCTCACTGCTGTTACTTCTTTAATTACAGAGAAAGGTTAATAAAATCAAGCAGAAATACATTTATTACATTTTGAAGACAATAACATTGCTAAATTTCTCTCCATTTCCATCATGCAGTGAGTGCCTAAGACAGATATAATAACCTGTAATTTAAGAATCTTTTTTTTTTTTATAATAAATACAGAAAGGTATTGCACAAAAATACTCCTCCGGGGAATAAAAATTTACGCTGCACTGATTAAAGTCAGTAACAGCAACAAAGCTTTTGCAGCTTTCCAAAATCCTGTTTATTCTTTCAAGCAAAGCCCTCAAAGTACTAAGAGCAAAGCATCTATCCTCCTGGATTGCTACAATAATATGAACAAAGCCCAAGTTGCTGCAGCTGAGTCCTTGGATGTCCTCCACAGATCTCCATTCCTTTCCTCCTTATATTTGTTCTCATGTATTTTAATTCATCTCTTCCCAAAGATGAATGTTTAGGCAGCAGTTAAACTCCAGGCTGGCCTGGGGACCAGTGCAAGTTCAAAACTTGGTGTTTTAGTTTTGAGCAATTTCCTTCTTTCATTGAGGTATAATTAGATGGAATGAGCAGCAAAAGGGCAAGCCCACCATGCTTTGTGAAGCTTTCCAGGACAAAACAACTGACACAGTTTCAGTACAGTGCTACAGCCATACCAAATAACCTCTTTATCTAAACTAAGACTAGCAAAACTGGCTCAACAATTTGTCAATTTATTTTTTTTTTTTTCATTAGAAGTGTCAATAAAGTGGCAACAAGGCTGAGCAACCTCAACTTGATGATGTTTCTCTCTGCATCTAAATGCCTCCCGACATAATGTCAAAAGAAAAAGACACATAAAGTGGTATTTATCTCACAGAGGGCTGGTGCTGTGCTTTGCTTTGTCTTGCAGGACATGTGTGTATGAGAACCTCTCTATCCTCATATGACAGGTCCCTAAAACCACAAGGGCTCCTCAAATGCTGAAAAGCAGAATAGTTTCCAGGTGGCTATAGATGGGAAATAGCCAATACTCAACAATGCTCCTCCTGTGCAGAGGGGATGGAAAGTGACAACATCTGGGAGGGAGCAGAAAGGCACATGCCCCTAATTCCAAGGCTCAGGAAAAGCCACCACAGACTGCTTGCAACTGCAAGGAAAACAATATGAAGACAGTTCTGTTTTCAGGTCTAAATCCAGACTTGCAAGGGGAAACCAAAAAGTAGGTTTGGAGTCTATAAACTGCTCAGAGTTATTAACAACATCCCCAATCCACATGGCTGTATTTATTCACTGCTGCACAGAAGACTCATGTACAGCAGCCAGCTGCACATAAGCATGATAGTGACATTACATCAACAAAAGAATTCAAAGGAAATTCAATAAACTCCAATGTAATAAATTCAATATCCTGAGCACCTACTTCCCAAGCCTTACAAAGCCTTAATACATGCAGATGATTATAAATGCCTAAGAGTACACAATAGTAAAACACTGTTTATTCAGTGATGTATAAATGATGACCCTAATTTTACTGATATTCTCCCCACTTGGTAGAAGCAAATGTGCTGCTTTTCATGCCCCAACCCCAGCCCATCAGAACTGTGTCAGTGGCACATCTGTATGCACTTGACAGCAGCTCTGCTCCCTGCTTCCCTTTCTCCCAAGTGCTGACAACAAACATGCCACTTCCAAGCACCTGGCAACAGGGAACCCATCAAAGCCAGGCAGTTTTATTTCCTCTACCCAAATTTCAGGGGACTCTCTTAAAGTGGATTACAAAATAATGAAGGAAGGGAATATATCATGCACTTCAGTAAACAAGAGGAAAAATGATAAAGATGAGAGAAACAAAGGGAAAAGGAAAACATAAATTTAGAAGCTTGAGCATCACAGCAATTCTGCTACTGCAATATCCTTCCACAAGACACCCCAAACCACCTCCACCAGCAGTTATGAAATAGTTTACTGAAAAGTGTGCTCCTACCCTCCACAAATAAGTATTTATAGCCCAGTCACTGCCTTCCCTGCTTGATTTTCTAATCTTAAATACCAACAGTGTTCTGGTCAGCACTTTGAACCTCAGATGCTTTTGAGGCTCCTGCTTAGCTCACAAATGCAATCATCAATTTTAGCAACCCATTTCATCACCTACAGCTTAATGTAAAGCATGAACCTGCAGCTGTCAGCTCACATTTTCTTATTCGTGGTGGCAGAAGCAAGCAGAACGTACACCCACAGCAGTCTAATCCACTCTGGTAATCCACCCAGAGTAAGTGATATTCTTTCGTAGTGAAAGCCCAAGGGGAAGTAAGTGAAATCCAATCATTGATCTGACAAGTAATTTGTGGCTTCAGTTGACAAAGATAAATTAATAATGGAAGAGAAAAGGGAGCAGGAACGATAAGCAGCAGAGATCCCTGAGGGAACTGTTAAACCAGAGATGTGTTTCACAACTAACAGGTGCCACACAGACCTCTGCATTTCCACTTCTGAAATCAGGTTTTGCTGGCCAGCAAAATCCAGGACATGAAGGTGGTGCTCCTCTGGCTTCCTCTGTGGAGCAACGATGTCCTCCTGACTCCCAAAATTTACATTTCACTACAGAAAGGCTTTTGGTTTTTGAGTCCAACCACGAGTAGACCAAGCATCCAATCTGTCAAGTCTCTTTCCACTTGTTTCTCTAAACTTAGTCTTAGAATACAACTACATATATAACTATTCAGAAGCATAACAGTGGTTTTCTGTAGGAACTGCTACCTCTCCAAGCTGGCAGGTAGACTGGAGAGGGTGCTGCAAGCCTACCACGTAGTAGATGCCTTCTTTGGATTCCTTAAACCACTTCATCAACATCACTTAAGACACACCCAGAGCTTCTCACAGCAATTAACTCACAGTGCAACTATAATTAGAGGACGTGCATGTATCTGGCAACAGCACCATCCCCACTTTTCCTAGGAAAGTGAAGTTGGTATCCAAGCTGTAATTTGGAGTAAATGAGTGAAAAGGATAATCACAGCTAGATTATTTACCTGACTCAATCAAAGTAAATCAGTGAAGACTTCTGAATGTCAGCTCTCAGTTAGGCCAACATAAATATTTGGTGAGAGTTCACACATACTTATAAACAACAATACAGTAATGACACCGAATTATTTTGTGACACTGAAAATGGGTTTTTACTCCTAATGAACTATCTGCACACTTAAATAATTTTAAATATTAGTTTCATCTACAATTGTTATGCTAGATGAGATTATATCAATGAGGTGTAGTCTTGATGCATAGCAACTTGTAGTCATGTGTAAACATCAGTTCAATATTTAGCCACACTAAAGGCATAAATATCAAGCAGTTCTGAAGTTTATAGTTAAGGAATTATCTCACTGCTGCCTGGAAACCAAACTCATGAGGAACTACTCTGAGGTGAGCAGCAGCACCTGAAGATTTCACTGGGAGGAAAATGCAGCCACATTGAGATGCAGCTCTTACTCTGTCCATCACTACTTGCACACCACAATATGTACAGAGCAATTAGCACCTTTGAAACAAGCTGAGGACAAAGTCAAGACCTTAGCAGCACTAAAACCAAGCCTAAAAACACATCTCCAAACAGCACTGGCATCCTCCTCTGCCTTGGAAGTTTCCAGCTGCTGGATGCAGGCTTTACGTTGGTGATTCTCACTTGGGATACAGCACTTTAATCCTACACAGCAACTGTTTCTTGCACCATGGACTTAAGGACATTAGTCAGTGCTATTAATTGGCTGACTCGATAATTAATTAATCTTGTTGGTAAGACATCTTCATTCTGTGTTACATGCATTTGCATTTCCATCAGTTAATGAAAGTGGGTTATCAATTAAGAGACAGAAAAATAGAGAAAACCAAACAAAACATATAATAATAATAATCATAATCATAATCATAATCATGATAATAATAATAAAAATATCCTCTTTCCCCACCTTTTTATTAAATACTTTTATTTATAACTTTTTTGCTATTTTTTTGTTTGTTTGTTCATGGACTCAAATTCAGATGACAGATCAGGCACAGGCTTCATATACAGATGTTTGCTCCTAATTTATAAATGAAAATAATCAACATTTTCTCAAGTGCCTTTTGGTCACTTTACCACCTAGACACCTGCACAGATCTACTCCTCAATCTCTACATTGGGCAGAAGCTGGAAAGCAGTTTACAGGGTGACATCTTCCCCACACCTTTGGCTAAATGTGGCTGCATTTAATTTTGACAAAGGGACTTCTGACACTGTGGAAAACTTTAAGGCTCTGATCATCTGATTCAAATGCAAGCCCAGACACAGACACCTACGTTGTGGAGGAGGCTGGATTGTCAACTCCACTTCAACCTTCTCTCTTATTTTAGCATTATGTAATGCATCTATTTCAGTCTCTGTCATCAAACATGACAATAACTCCATAGCTGAATAAAAAATCTATTCAGTTATATATTCAATATAGAAAATAACTTCCTGACACCACTTGGTGCTTTTGACACTAGTTTCTAGTAGCAAAATAAAACCTACTAATACGTTCCAGAGACAATGTGGGAGCCAGCTAAGAGTTTAGCTCCCATCTTTCTTGTGGTTACAGTTTTGAGAGTAAATACCTAATCTTTTAAAATATTTTTTCTGGTCCTAAGTCTTTTGTTGTTGTTGTTTTGTAAGTATACATTAATATTTGCAGGTATACATTAATATTTGAACGTACAAAGGCCAGACAGTGAGAGATATGCCATTGCTAAGACTTGACCTATATCCCCATATAATTTCTTAAAAGTTCTTAAGGTTTGATATCTATTCTTTTATTCCCAGCTGACAATCTGGGAGATTTCTAATAATAAAATACAGTAAAAAAGCATAACACTAAAATTTAAATGCATAATAAAACAGCAACTGGAAATTATACTTTAAAAGCAGTCCTTTCATATTTTGTTCACAGCTTGGCTTTGAAACAGGGAAAGTTTGACAATTATTTTTCTGGATAACCTATTGTAATGTTGCTGATTTAGAAAGGAAAGCCATAATTTTACAGCACAAATGCAAGCAGGGAAAAGTAGACAATCCCCAAATAAAGTGCTCTCTCCTCTGGCTCTTAACAGAGGTGAATGTTAGTTGTTTTAATGAATAGCTCATACAAATGCTCTTTGGATCTGGTGGTTTTTTGGAAAGGTTTCTGTCAGATAATGTTTTAAAGTATTCTCAAATGGTTTATATTATGCAGCCTACCCAGTCCGTTGTCTAATATGTGGTGAAAATGTCCAGATTCATGTGTAGAGTATAAAATATTTCTAAAGTTAAAAGCATTTGATAAATGACACCTTCTTCCCCAGATATTCTTAACTTGATGTGGTGATGAAACATCTGTCTTCCTTCCCTGTGAAACAGTCATTTCTGCTGCCTCCAAGCCTGGAAACCTCTTACCTGCTAGCTCATAAAACATCAGCCTGGCAGTAGAGGAAACAAAATAAAATGAATCCATACAATCCAAAGAGTACCTGAAAATATTCCTAGAGAGGGACAGATCAGCACAACACAGGACATTTCCAGACACCTGGCACTGCCAAGCTGTGGTGCCAGTAGAATCACACAGGATCACAGAATGTGAGGGGCTGGAAAGGAGCTAGAAGATCATCTAGTCCAACCCCCTGCCTGAGCAGGGGCACCTAGACCAAGTCACCCAGGAACAGATCCAGGTGGGGCTGGAATGTCCCCAGAGCAGGAGACTCCACAGCCTCCCTGGGCAGCCCCTGCCAGGCTCTGCCACCCTCACTGGGAACAAGTTTTTCCTTCTGTTTCCCCTCAAGCTCTTGTGCTCCAACTGACTCCCATTGCCTCTTGTCCTGTCACTGGATGGCCCTGAGCAGAGTCTGGCTCCATCCTCCCTACACTCACCCTGAACATCTTGACAGACACTGCTGAGCTCCCCCCTCTGTCTCCTCCAGGCTAAAGAGCCCCAGCTCTCTCAGCCTCTCCTCAGCAGGGAGATCTCCACTCCCTGCAGCATCTTGGTGCCCTGCACTGGACTCTCTCCTGTAGCTCCTCACAGGTATCACTCAAAAGACAGGAAAAACTCCTAAGAAAGAACATGCCAGTTGAGTCCATGCCTCCCCTGCAGCTGGGCTGCTCCACTGCTGGCCCAGAAATCCCTCCTTGATACCTGTAGGTGGAGAAGGTGTGGGCAGCAAGGCACACAAGCCACAGGCAGCTGCACTGCTGTTCTGCAGCCCAGATGCTTTCCCGGCAGCTCGACACACCACGCAGGTTGTCAGCGAATTTTTAGTATGAACATAAGGATTTCATCACTGCCCTCTCTGACAAACTTTTGTTCAGATTTTGTGTAATTGTTGTAAAGCATATGCGTTCATTTAAAAACACATCAGTCAAACAGCCACTTGGCATGCTTGGAAATACATATTCTACAGAGGATGGGAAATTCAGCCTTTGTAAAAAGCCTGAGATGACTTCCCTCACAGTAACAATTGTAATGCTTTCTGAATATTTGCCACTAATTAAGCACCAAATTAAGCATACAAGCAGTAAATATCAAAACTGATCACTTATATAAAGTGAAGCGTACACAGAATGCCAAGAATTTTTCCCCTCCCTCAAAGATTAGCCATGTAAAACCCACTAGAAGAGAGGTCATGGTGAAGGCAGGACTCTAACCAAGCTAAAGAATAAGATTACACTCTAAACCATTCGTGAATACTCTCTTCTGATCACAATTAACTACTATTTTGCCCCATTCCCTTCAAAGGGATTAATTAAGTGTGAAGTAATGTATGTACCTATTTATGGGAATGGAATCCTTCATGCAAATTGAGAATAATGAGGTCAGCCAGATTTTCACACGTCCCCAGTGAAGACAGAATACATAACACTGTCCAAATAAATGATGAGGTCATCCCATAATCTCCATTAATGCAATTCTTGATGAGGTTATGAATAATCTAATTTCTCAGCATATCCTGTGGTTGTTTGAAGTTATTCTACATCTCAGTTGAACATCACTCCATTTGGAAATCCATGACTTAAAGCCGCAGTTTTGTTCATGTAGAAAGCCTAATCCTACAAAGTCCCCAGGAAAAGATTCTGCCAACTTCAAAGCAGACCATACTTCATGCAAAATATGGGAATAGTTATCCAGACCTTCTGCACATTGGAGTCATTTCATCAAGGTCAATCACAATGAGATACACTTGAAGGACTTTGCTTATTTTAAGACTTGATTTTTATATATCACACTGTTTAGGGTGAAGATGAAGAACACCATAAAACTCCTGATTTTTGCAGCTTTTCTGTCATGAGACGTTTAAAAAGTGAGACATCCCTGCCTAAAGAGAAAGATAATTGGATGCAATTGCCATGTCTTTCCCATGGATCACTGCAGGAAAAGCCCACATCTTTATTCTGCAGGTACTCGTTTCAGAGCACTGTATTTTTAGAAAAGAAAAAAAAATGAAGTGCCACATGACTGACATATATTAATTATACCCTGCTGTGATGTTTATTAGTTTGGGAATAATTATTTAATCAAGAAATAGCTGCCAAGCTTTTGATTCAATGCTGATGAATGGATGTTAAAGAAGATATTTGAAGCCAAGTGAAGTAGGAAAAAAATGCAGATTAATTCCTAGGAATTTGAAAGCAATGTATCAGTGTAAGAACACTGACCCTGAATTTATTCATGTTTTAAGTCTGAGACTTTTAGCCTCTTTCCTGAATAAACACCACTTTGAGTTTATTGGCATAACTGAGCCAAACATAAAAAACAAACCTCTACCTGCAGGAAACAGGATAAGCAACTTGTCAGCAACCTGACAACTTGTGCAGCATGTATTCACTCCGTCCACTCTTCCTACATACACACATCTAGTAAGAAAAAAATAAATAAAGCCAAGTATGTGTCCACTTGTTTTTCCTCTAAAAAGAAGCAGATAAGTTTTGACTTCTTGACCAGTACTGAAGCAGAGTGTGAAATGCATCACATAGCTCTCCACTGGATTTATGGGAGAAAATTCTATTTTGCTTTTTCAGTAAAGAAATGATATTTAGAAGGTCTCCTGCCCTGGTCATATTCACAGTGCAAACTCAAGCAATAATCTGGGGGAGAAACTGTCAATGAGAAGAACTCTAAAATATCTTCTAGATAAAAAACAACAGACATAACCAGTTGTGCACTGACTGAAATAAATCTGTCCTGCACAGTATGAATTCCATCTCAGGTCTGTAATCCACATCATGGTGCAGTCTGACATCTCACTACTATTTAAGATAAAGTCAGATGTGTCTGTATCTCCTGCAGAACATTGCAACCCTGAAACCTACTCCTGTCACTCCTGCAAGAACTGGATCTGAGAAGACTACTTTCTAGTCAGAGGCAAAATTAGGATTAAAACCTCAAAACTGGAATTAAAACCTCATGTAATAAAAGAACAAGGAAATCCAGAAAGGTAATAAGGAGAAAGAACAGCCTGATATGAATATTATCTGTTTTTTCTACAGTCAGGTGAACATCATAGTGGATTAAAAACTGGTTAAAACTCTACACACACACACACACATACATAGATATAAACACACACACACATCTGCATATATATAAACACTCACATACACACAATAAACCAAACACACAGCTTAGAAAGGAAGAGAATTGCTTTGGCAAACATGTTTCTAAGGGATCTGAGTAAGGAAATGGGATTAAAATGAAAGATTTTCCTTTTTGGATAAGTTTATAAAATAGAAGAATAAACTGTGGCAAGGGTTGGCAGTTCAGCAATTCATTTATGAATTTCTTCAAAGGATCAAGCAGTGATGTCTGTTAAACCAGCAGCACTGCAAAAATAAGTAAGAAACTGCACCTGAGCACGAAAGCAGGGACTGTTGAGCACCTTGATGCTGAGAGAGGCGTTGGTGGGGGTTTCACAGGCTGGCTGGCTGCTGAGCTAACACTCCTCTCATTTTAGAAGGAGTGGGAGCCTGGACGTCAACAGGGGTCTTGTCTGTCCAAGTGAGAAGGTGGAATGGGAACTAAGGTGGGAGGAAGGCATCACAAAGTAGAGACAGTGCCCAAACCCTCCTGAGCACAAGGATTTTCTCCTTCCTGAGCAAAATTCAACTCAAATTTGCCACAGCTAGAGACCCTGTTAAGAACATACATTTATGCCACTGCTTCCAAACCAATCCATTTGTTAACTGTTGAGATTTTAGTCTCCATCTACTTTTTTGGGGGTCTAAGGATGGTTTCCTGTGTTTAACTTAGCCAAGCAAAGTACCAAATGAAGCACCTAATTACTCATTCCTAGAGCAAATCATGAGCAGCAGTAATATGGAATAAATAAATAAAAGGAGCATGCTATGCAGCTAACTAATACATGGTAATTGATTTAGGATCAAAGTCTAATGAAGATGAGTAAATGTCTATTTTTCAAGTTTAATTTCTTCCGTAGTAGATGACAGGCCAGCTGTTCAGTACATCCTCACTCTACAAACAGCCTGGACTCCACTGAGATTTTGCTTCAGGCTGCAAAGAAATTTATCAAAGACAAGACTTTAAGGAGTATCTAGACTAGTTTTTACCCCATTGTCACCTGCTTAGAAATGCAGAAATATATTTACGTTGTGTAAAATTAACCCAGTGTAGATAAAAGGTACAAAATTTGTATAAAGTCCAAACAATCGTGCAGAAGATTTTTCAGGAGACTACAAAAGCTTAGAGAAAAGCCAGAAAATTCAGATTCATGATTCATCACAGAGTTAACTCTGGTTAAAAAAGACCTTGATTTGTACTTTGATGATGAAAATCATAATGGGAGTTAATCCCTGCAGCTACTGCCTTGGGAAACACAGAGAAATCCAACAAAAATTCTTCTGTGTAAGCAGCATGTGCTCTGGAGCAGGACCCAGACACTTAGAGGCTAAATCCTGACTTTTCAGGTATTCAGAGCCTCGAAACATCTTCTGATGGTAACTCTGCATAGAATACTCAAGGCTTTACTTCTGTGAAAAGCAGAAAAAAACCCTGTCCTTCTCAGGAGCAGACATTCCCCTTTACTGCAGGCTCCACACAGGTTTTGGCTAAGCTGAATGAAGTGTACTTGTCAAGTGTTGGCATTGCTGGGCAAATAAAACACCCATAGAGATAAAATCTGGGTCCTGCTCACACCAACAAAATGTTGCTACTGCCACCAGTGAGACCCACATTATGCTTTTGATTCCCTGCATGCACAATTTCTGATGATAAACAAGAGGAAAATAATGGCAGCAGGATCATATCATAAAATATGTGTTCTGACAAAAGAGAAGGAACATGATGATCACTAATATGCAGTTCCTATTCTGAACAGTAGACTTCTCTTGCAGAGCAGTATATAAAATGTCATTTACATCCTTTAGCATGTAGCATATTTTACCATTTAATCAAAAGGAGTTAAAAGTTTAAAAAAACAAGAAAATAGAGATGGAGAATGAGCATAAGCTGGAGAATGAACATAAACTCCAAATGACAAATGCAAGCAACTGCTCTTGAAAGAGAATTCTGAGCTAGTTAAAATCAGCCTATCCCCATAAATGTCACAGAAACCGTTGCAATGTGACCAGAAAATAAACCCCACTTTTCCATGCTGTACCAAAACCAGGGGAGAGAGAAGAAAATCTGTTTCACTGTGTGCTCACATTTAATTTTACAGTTGCTGCAGTCTGATCTCTAATCTGGATGGAGTGAGGAAAGGGCAGGTTTTGTCACCACGTTACACACAGCAATGCATAAGAATGAGTTGTCTGTAGTATTTATAACTCAGGACACTCTGGTGAGTATTTGCAGAGTACATCATATCAAGAGGCAGGCAGATGGATCCCCCTCTGCATAACTAGCATGGCTTTTTCCCCTTAATTGAGAATCCTGTGACAGCAAACTCCAGAGAGGAAAAGATCTGCTTTTCAATTATTTCAGTAGAATTTCAGCAAAACTATTTACTCAGACTGTTTCTGCTACAGTAATAGCAATTGATTTCTCATCCCTGTTTTATTAGTGCTGTTGGGGGGGAAATGAAACCAACATTTCATGGTAATTCCAAATAGGAAGCTCAGTCCCTTAATTTTCTTCTCCCTTCTTAAAATAATCTTCCCTTTACAGAAGAACAATAAAATGGCCTTGGTTTTAGTATTGTACTGGATAGGAGCAGAATTCTCTGCTCACCCATTACAGCCTGGAAATACCATCTGATCAGCTCAGTGATGCACATACACTCCAAGGGCAAAGGGTTCATGGCTCTTAGAAACCCAGATTTTTGTCCATTTTGCTGCCACTGTTTTCCCTTGAACCTCTGTGGAATTTGCATCAATCGTGAAGAAATAGAGATAATGCCTCAACTTTTTAAAAGTACTTTAAGCGACACAAAAATAAAAATTACGGAGCTAAAAATAAGATAAAACTTAATTGGATGTTTTGAACAACTCTTTCTGAGAGTAGCACCAATCCAGCTGTACTTCTGCACACAATTTCTCTAGTTCCAAAGAGAAAATGTAAATATTCTATATTTGGTTAGGAGACATTATCTCCATTAAATTTATGATGAGAAAGAAGAAATTTTCCTTTCACCACGGAAGACAGTGAAGGGAAAATCTGAAGTTGTGGGGGTAAAATCACTTGCAAGCTGTGCAGGGGTTAGTTAAATATAAAAGCATGATTAGAAACCAGCACTTGGCCAAGTGGGCGCCTAGCAACAAAATGCTGCATGCAATGTGTTTTTAAATAGGAAACTGCAGTTGTTGGTAAAAGAAAGAAGAATATATGTATTANCTAGGGCACTTCACAGATACATGCAGCAGCCTGTGGAGGAAGCACACCAAGAATGGATTTTCAGGTGGACCAAGTCTTCTTTAAAGTTACAACTATGGCAGTAAATTTACAGGGAGCTACTGTGAAAATTTTGCTATCAGGGTGTAAAACAAAGTGGTCGTTTTCTAAAATAATTAGTTCTGGTTATGCTTAACACTCAATAATTTTTTAGTGCACAAATATACTCATTTTATTTAAATGACTGAAAAAAATATTACTTTTTCCACTTAAAAAAACCCCAAACACCAAAAAAAAAACCCCAATAACTGCTACAGCATTTCTAATTCCATTTAACCCTTTTTCTGTCAGTTGTTTCAAGCCATAACAAGTATGATATTAATGAGCTTTGTGTGGCCACATGCACTGAGGATGCCTAGACTACCATTTATACACAAAGATGTTCACACAGTGGTTGCTCACACCACTGACATTCTGTCTGTGGAACATTCTATTTCTCCTCAATAATGTGATTACCTATTTTATTGACGTCAATAACCTTGTTTTTCAAGGCCAGTAATATCTTTGGGCTATTTTTACCTACTGGCAGGAATTTACAAATATTAATTGAGGTCTATGATTGTGTAGAGCAATACTTACCAGAACATACAGAAAGGAGCATCACAAATTCTCCTGGAAATAGCATCAGGCCAAGAACAAACACATATTTAAGCTAATATTTGAGTTATTCTTACTGAGTTCATTCACTCTGCATAGTAGGAAAGAAGAAGTTTTCACAAAGCTTACCAACCAAGTGTTTTGGGAAAGGTGCAGGAAAGCAAAAATATTGAAATTATATTTTTATATCAAAAATATGATGTTTGAAGGCAGAAAACTGGGTAAGGAAAGTGACCTTCCTCATCCTCTCATCCTGCTGAGGCTCCAGAACTCTGGAGGAGCTTCTGAGCAACTGAGTCATCCATTCAGGTTCTAAAAACCAGTGAGGGCTTTACACCAGCTGGAGCAAGACCAGAACACAGCCCATCTCCTCCTCCTTCCCTAATGTCTTAAACTACCAGCTTCTTTTCCCTCTGGGCTCCTTTTAACTGGGTTGTCCCCCTGCCACCTTCACCTGGGCATATAAATGATGCTGTTATTATTATAACATCTGAAACGTAAGAGTGACTGGTAATTTTTTAATGAGCAGATAAACAAGAACACCCAAACCCCATTGTATTGTAGATGAAGAGCTCTTTTGTACAGAGATAACTGGAGTTTTTCTTGTCAATACTGTCATTTGTCCAATTTAATATTCACCCAATGAGCTTAATGCTTTTATAATTGAATTTTTGACTGCTTGACTATGAATAAAGGATGCAAAAGGTCACGCTGACCTTGAGAGCTACCAACTTAAAAGACATTTTAGCAATGGAGTAAACAATTTATATCTATGTTGGGAAGTAAAAATTAAGTCCTAATGATGTATCCAATCAGATATTCAAGCAACACTTCATTGTAAAAATAAAAAGTTTATCTATCTCATCTGTCACAGCTATGTTAACACAAAGGGGTTTATGTGCTCTGTCAACTTGACAACCCAGTTATCTATCAGAGCTATTGCTTTCCAGCAGTTTCCACCATGTAAATGGAAATCCCAAAATACAAATCTTCAGCAATTCACCTGAAGAATACTCCCCTCATTATTAAATGACATCACCTACAATTATCTCTGTACAAACACAATCATGCCTTCTACTTCCACGTCTTCTGTAAGGGAAAAGGCAAATACAGATCCTCTTAGAAAATGGATTTTTTTGGAGGGTGGAATTAAGTCTCAAACCTGATTCCAGTCAGAGCAGTGGGCTCTGTACTTAGCCAGAGGTTGTTTTGTGATGCATTTTGGAACTTAAGAGGGAAAGAATCCCAGAAGCAAGAAGAAGGTCAATTCTGTGACTGCTGCAAGCACTACAAAACACCACAGCTCCACTCCTACAGAAAACCACTATTGCTTTTTTTCCTTCAGACTACTTGCCAGCAGCTGCTGACAATACCTGACTTTTTAATGGCCTGAGCAGGCTTTTGCTGACAAAACACAACAAACACCCACGTATCACACATCACTGACAAATGGCTGCTGCCCTCTGAGTTGAGATCCCCAGCACTCCAACAACCCTGTCTGCTCTTCACGACACCATCGAATTACACTTTTTTTACTCATGAGGTTCAAATGAAGATGAACACTTCTCTATATGAAGTTTGAGGATGGGTAATGTCCCTTTCCCTGTTCTTTTCAAGATAAACCACCGAGTGCTGATCACAGCCAATCTCTTTTTGGCAGATTGCATCTGCCTTCTGTGGATCCTCAGCCACTTGGGCCTCAGAAGTCACATGGAATTACAACCCCACAAATCACAAGCAACTGAAGGACGGCCAAAATGAAAAGACTGAAATGAAGCCATCCTGGTCTGTCTAATCAAATGACTGGGGATGTCACAGGGATGGCATCTGAGAAAGACATTTAAGGAAGCTCTGCCAATGTGCCCTGGGGCTCTGTGTGGTTAACAGCTCCCTCAGACCTGCCCCTGGGTGACTCAGAAGCTTTGGGCATGCCCACACAGCTACTGCAGGGCACTCGACACCCAATGATTAATGGCCAGGCTTGGCATGGTCAGCAGAGATGTCTTCTGAAATCAGGGCAGATTTATTGACCTCTCTATTTATTGCAGGAAAGAGACAGAGTGATCTCTTAACAGATACAAACTAGGAAATAATAGCAGAACAACAGAACCTCTGGGACAAGGGCTGTTGGTAGGTCTACAACATTTTGATTCCTGATAGGGATTTTCTTATAAAGCATCCTATTTTATTTTATTTTTTTCCAGAAAGAAGGCAGACAGATGAAATGATTTCACAGGCACCTTCATGATGGTGGACAGCAAGGCAGGAGGAAGGCACCACAGCAAGAGGTGTGTGTTTGGAGGGCAAAGCAGCAAAGAGGGGATATGAGAAAAGCCTCCTCATCTATAAATCAAAAGCAACAACTTTCATAATATTGATAAGTATTCATAATAATATCTTATTATTATAATAATAAGAGGAACATCATCTTGGCACGAGACAGTGAAAAGCATCACACAAGCAATTTGCACACAGTAACACTTGGCTGCATTGTGTGGTAGCTCTGGTTTCTAAAATAACACCAATTTCAACTTGGTTTATGCCTCCTGTAACTAATCTATTGAGAAAACTGACACACACTTTAGATTGTATCACAAGGTTGGCCAAGTTGGTCATTTCCAAGAGAATGTTCATGGAATCATGGGATGGTTTAGGCTGGAAGGGACCTTAGAGATCATCTAATCCAACCTCCCTGCCATGGGCAGAGATGCCTCTCAACTAGACTAGTATTGAAGATTTTTCTATCAAAACTCTATTCAGTTTACCTACCCAAGTAATCTACAGAACTAGTCAGGTAAGCTGAGTAGTATGTTGCCATCAAAACCCAAATCCTGCTGCTTTCTGCTGTTGATGACCAGGAAATTTGCAATTATTTCCTTCAATACTGGCAGACTTATTTGGAACCTGTGCTATAAAAGCAATTTTCAATCATGTCCTGGGTGTGTGAACAAGCCCTTTCCATAATAACACCACTTACATAAGAGGGATGATACTTCACTGAACACAATCACATTTGAAGAGTTCTTATTATAGCAACTCCTCTATAACTGGAGCATTAAATAAGTTCTACTGTGTTATTAAAAAGTCTTGAAAATACTCTTTGAAGTTACTTAAAGTTACATGGTGGCTCTGTCACTGCTTCTGGAAGAACTGAGAGCTGGGAATCAGGAATCCCAGAATGACCACCTTGTCACAGCTCCAGATTTCTTTTTCTCTTAAATCTTAGCACCCATTGAAATTGCTTGCCACCTCTCAGAGTTCAAGATGAAGACTGACCCAAATTTTTCTATTAAATATATAATCACTCACAGAAACTTGACCTCTGCCCTTCAAGTTTAAGTTCTTTCTAAGATCAAGCACATTCAGAATCATTTATAAAAGCACCTTTAGCTGATTAAATCAGCTAAACTGATTTAACAGAATCTCTGCACTCTGCTTACTTCCATCCACCAGCTTCTCCTGAGAAATTAATTCACGTGGAGTTTAAAAGAAAAAAAACCCAAACCACAACAAAACAACAAACCCAAACTGAGGCAGGAAGGCTACTGGAGACGACTTGAGATTTAACATATTTCAGTTGGTGAGTTACAGATACATGTGCAGTGGTGGCACAAAGATTTACTCACAGACCAAAGAACTAAGAGTGATTTTCCACCGAGGAGCAGTGGGAGGTGGTCAGATTCCAACTCACTAAAAGAGCTTTTCCAACTGCACACAGGCTGTGCAACTCCCCCATATGCTCCACATGAAGAACCTCTCCTCAACTAACTCTCATCATATTTAAACTCTCCAGAGTGAAAGGCTGGTTTTAAAAGAGTTGTGTAATCCTTCCCAATGGAACTTTGCAGCTTCAGCTTCTCTAGACATCACCTATAGAGCAAGAATCTGTTGTTTGAAAACCTGTGGCCCTGTGAAGAAATCTTGAATTTTGTTCAGAGTTGCAAGTGTAAATACCAACACATGCAGAACCAACACATGTCATTTCATGTTCTTGCTTTTCTCATCTGAAGTGGGAAGCAGGATTCTCTTTTTGCTTCACCAGGTGATGCTTGTAAGTTTTTGTTTGCAGTCTCAGTGCAGAAATGAATCAATGACTCTATTTCAAACTTGCAAGCATGCACCGGTAAGTTTTAAACTAAAATTCTTTCAGTCTGGCTTCTGAACAGCAGCAGGACATCACATGTCCCTCTGCTATGAGGAGACAGTGAAAATTCAACTTTTTTGTCCCAGGAAAGCCCAGACAAGGCACCAAAGCAATATTGTGTTCTCTGGGTACATGGTTTCAGTGTAAGCACACAACGGACAGATTTGGAACATTAACTTATGTCATTTTTCAACCAGATATACTGATTAGTCAACACAAATGGCAACAGCTTACATCTGGTACATCCTCAAAGCTTTAATTGCTTAAATGTGACACTACCCAAAAGTGTGGCCAGCTACCTGCAATATAAACTGTGGTCGAGATGGGAAGGTGCCTCATTTATCAGACAAGCATTAAGCTTAATTTCCACATGGGCCAGAAATAATTTCAACACATTTGCTGTCTGCTTAGAAGCAAGAAAATTTCAAGTACAGTTCAAAAGTGAAACCATCACTGCAGAACCTGGCAAACTGTGTCATGCAATCTGTTAATAAACAAAGTTCTGCCAAGATAATTAAGAGTATTGCTGATGGAAAGCATCCTCAATGACTGTTCTTATCCTGTCACATCAGCAAAATAAACAATCTGCTTGGAGGAATGTAGGAGCACTCTGGAAGTGGGAAACATCCCCCCCGTGTCAGTGGGGGGACATGGTGCCAGGGAGAAGAGTATTTGTCACCTCAGTGTGTGGGCAGTGGGCACAGCAGCTCCCCTGGGATCACAGCTCCCTGCACAGCCAGCAGTTCAGTGCGAGCTTCTCTTGCTCACCACCTGCAGTAATCAGCATAGAAACTGGTAATTAACAAGTCCATAATATGTATGACACCACAGAAATGAAGGTGGTGTGTGCCCAGGCCCAGGAAACCCAGCAGATGGTGGCACCTCCTCGGGCACAGGCAATTCCTTCACTGCAGCACCAGCATGTTGTGAGTTCAGATGGAAAATGGGCAATTACTCCTGGGTCTGCATACTGGAGGCTTGCTGCAGAACTAACCTTCCCAATCTCAGCACTGCCAAAAGAATTGCTTTTCTCTGTCCCCTCAGCATTTCAACAGCCTTGCTGGTGACAGTGTCTTGGATGAACAGCACTGCAGATAAAGAAACAACCAGATGTTAATTTGAGTTCCAAAGCTGTGTTCTAGGACGCTTGCTCACCTTCTCCCTCTCTCATCAATTTTATTTTGAAGTCTGAATGAGAGAAAATAAAAATGGGGAACAACAAGTGGATCCAGTTCCATCATGTTCTCATCATACAAAGCTAGGGAAATAAATCTTAATGGTCTCATTATTTTCAACCAGATGCTCTCCACTCAGAGTACTTATCTTAAAACATCTGCCATTTCATTCACTGGGAAACCCCAAACACTTAAATCCATCCACAAGGAAAAACTTGTTCCCAGTGAGGGTGGCAGAGCCTGGCAGGGGCTGCCCAGGGAGGTTGTGGAGTCTCCTGCTCTGGAGACATTCCAGCCCCCCCTGGATCTGTTCCTGGGTGACTTGGTCTAGGTGCTCCTGCTCTGGCAGGGGGGTTGGACTAGATGATCTTTTAGCTCCCTTCCAACCCCTCATATTCTGTGATTACTGAAACAATGTCTCCCAAAACATTTTTTTTTTTCCCCCCTAAGGTATAATTTCATTACAAATTAAATTTCAACAGTTTGAGTCATTTCAGCAGATCAAAACTCCATGTTCAGATCTGTCAATGATGGAAATAATCTATCTAATAAACTGAGACTGCAAAGACAAAGGTAGTTCATCTTTCTACATGGAAATTATATATTTTTTATTTTTTTATTATTATTATTTTCCTTAGAGTTTTCCTCCAGTCAAGATGGAAAAAGAATGAGATTTCCCTTAGTCCCCACAGAACAGCCATTCTGGTATTTGAATAAATAACAAAATAATCCTAATCCAGTTCTCACAGTTCAGCTCCCACCTATAGCAAATTGCTGTAAATAAACAGCCAGCAGAGTTTGAGAGTTCTTCCCTCAAAATGTTTGGTTTTTTTCCCTCATGGTTAATGACAAATCTGCAGTGATTTCCGACCAGACTGTGCTGCCTATTTGTTTTTAAATTAAAAAACACCAATAAGGTAAGAAACTGTAGGTTTGACAATCACAGGAGGACAGGATGGGAAAAAAACCTGTGGATGAGAAGATCAGAGGTGCAGACAGTGAAACATCCCTGTCATCACCCCCAGGACACTGAAAGCCTCCATCCCCTGCATCTCCAGCAAAAGAAACTGGCTGGAAACCTGCAGCTGCCCTCAGAGGAGATGGAGACCAAGAGCAGATGGTCCCAAGTACAACAAAAAGGACAAACCAATGTCTGGAAGATGGGGTCTGTAAAGGAAATTAGTTAAATGGGAGTCTTTATCCCAAGAAGCAAAGGCTTCACTAGCAGGGCAGGCTACTGCAGGCAGAAAAGAGCATTTTTTTTTACTGCAGACAGAAAAGGGTATTTTTTTTTACTGCAGACAGAAAGGATCATTTTCAAGATTCACTGGGGACAGGAAGGGGGAAATCTGGAGGATAACTGGGAAAACTTTTGTTTCAGGGATACTCAGAAGAACAAGAAAGGGACAGAGGAGCAGGCAAATTGCTGTTTGTAGGCACGAGTACAACAGCTTCTCATCACACTGATTACCAACAAATCAAACTGCATGACAGGCAAGAACCTGCTGTGAAGTTAAAGATGATGAAGTTAAGGACTCAGCTACGGGGTAGTTACACTAAAGAAAGAGCTGCTCCCACCCAGAGAATATTGTAAAGTGCCACTTTCTTGACAGCCAAGCAATCTGTTAGAAAACAGAATGTACCTGATCTGTTTATATCCAATTGTCTCCCTCCCTACAATTGTCTTGCCTATGACACCCAGTAGAGGTTTTTAAAACCCTGTTCTTCTGTCAGAGCTCTGTACCCTAATCTGAGAAAACACATGAAACTGTCACTGTCTGAAACGTCTTGTTCCAATGTTATTTAAATGAAAAATGTCTTTTTACCCTTTTGGCATTTTCCCCCCCTTCTCTCATATATGCAGTTTTTAATTGAGTTTTCTGGATTTAACTCTCCATTAAAATAAAACAAGCAAAACAAAACTGTGTCTTGTTAATTGTTCGTTTTCAAAACATGGAAAGAACTTTGTAAATGTTTCCTAAGAATCCAAATAATAATAATAATAATAATAAAAATAATAAGCTTGTTTCACATTTCTCTTTGATCCTGATAAATCAAACTTCATAAATACCCCAACCAAATACGTAAGGCAACCATAGTGTCTTTGGGAGGTGGGAAGCTATGGAACTTGTGATTTGCAGAAGAGATTGCTCTGCTTGCAAGGGAATGATGCTGCTCTGGAAGCTGCAGACAGGCCAGGATGCTGCCACCCTTGCAGGGGACATGCAGCTGACAGCTGTGCCTGTGTGGGAGTTCAGATGCACATGGCATGACAAGTTTTCTGGGCTGGGAGTGGGAAAAAGACACGGAGAGGAGGTAGCTCATGGGAGAACGTGTGGGAAGGAATGGAGAGGTGATGAGGAGGCTCTTGCAAGCTAACTGCTGAGAGCCTCTGTCCTGCTTCTGAATTGCAGAGGAGGTAAAAGCTTTCCCATATTCCTCCCCAGCACTAGTCTGGGCATTTCTGAATGTAACAACAACAGCAGCAGTGTAATCACCTGCAAAGGACAAAAAAATGCCTAAAAATCATGCCTGTTTACATGGAGAGTTTGGTGCAAGAGAAAACAAAACGCAGCAAATAAAGACCACAGGGAAGGTGGGAGTTGGGAATGACAACCACAGGGAGTCCTCAGCTCTCAACTGCACTGAGCCCAAAGCCCCTGAATAAACTACACCCCAGTTGTGCCATGCCCTGGAAATAACAGCTTGGAGATTGCCTGCCTCAGATAAAACAACAGCTCTGTGACTCACGACACAAACCTTAGTGCTAACATTTCCCACACAACCACTGAGTGGGGCTTTTTGAATAAAGTGCTTATTACCAAGGACTTGTCACCCCCAGATCACACCTGACCTTGACATCTGCTTATTTTCCTTTAGAAAACTACCTTGCTTAGTTATTACAGATTGAAAGCTTGATGCTTGCCAGTGGTTAGAATGGGTGCAAATGCCCACAGAAGTGCCACAAAGTGGTAATATTGACGCTGCGGGGCGTGGTGCTGCTGAGACAAAAAATAAATGCCATTAGTACAGAGACCTTGACAAAGCAGAAATTCTCCATCTCCCGAAGAAAAATGTGAATCCAAGTCTTGCACAATGTCATTCTACAGCAAATTGCCACTAAATACATCCCTTCGCTTTCCATATTGCTTCGGGTGTCAGCGAGAGGAGGCTGGGAAGGGAACAGATGCCTCTGCCTGCTGTGAGAAGTGAGGGGCATGCTCTAGCTGGCTGAATTGTACCTCCTCTCCTCACCAGCAACCCCTGGCAGCTGCTGACAGCCAGGAGAAGAGTTTTGCTGTGCACAGCCTCAGTGAAATACCCTGCAGAGCTGCAGGCAGCTGAAGGCATTGTGCTAACCATACCCGTGTGGGTTCTGCCAAAGCTCTCCTGATGCCCTGTGTGCCACTCAAGAGATCCACAGGAATGCAGGAGGCAGGGCATCTCTGCTCCCTGAAACAACAGCCTCACGTGGGAAGGTCATTAGAAGCATCTGGGGCAGAAGGAAGAAGACTCCTTGCCATCAGCCACTGCAGATCTGCCAGCACTGCACTAAACTTCTGTCTCATTAATTGCACAGGGCAAAAGCTCAGGTGCCCTCATGGTCCTGTGTGCTGAGATCTTCCTGCTGCCCCTCTCCTGGCTCTGCACAGCTGAGATGGTTTCTGCTTTTGGTTTCTTCTCAGGTACATATGGGACACCTGGCACTGAAGGGCTGCAGCACCTCCCAAGCACTAGTTTGATGAACATAAATATATCAACACCTCCCTCTGCTCTGCCTCCCCTGGTCCTTCACACCCACAGAGGCAATGTACTGCAGTCCTGGGAGTGATTTTGGCAACTGCAATGACACCAAAGTCACACTCGAAATGTACCAATGCATAAAAGTGTCAGAGAAGGATGAAAAAAAAAAAAGGCATTAAAAAAAAAATATTTCCAGAGCAGGGGACTCCACAACCTCCCTGGGCAGCCCCTGCCAGGCTCTGCCACCCTCACTGGGAACAAGTTTTTCCTTCTGTTTCCCCATCCCCATGTTATGAAACCCAGGTTTGGCTGAGAAAAGCAGTGAGGTTTCAGGAGCACCGTGTCCCTTTGGCTGCCCAACAGAGGCTCTCTGAGGCACTGAGCTGAGCAGAGCAACAGGCTTCATTTCTCCCTTGAAAACATCCCTCTCTGAGAAACCATCAACAGTTTTCTGCCACGGGGCCAGGACTGAGCTACAGCACAATACTGCAGAAAACATTATTGATGGTGCTGCACTCACAGGAAGAGCAGATCAGGAGACACTTTAGGTAGGAGGAAAATAACACAGTAGAATTGAAAGCACAGGTAGAATTTTAAGCAGGCTGAATGCAGCATCAGAAACCATTTTGATGCCATTTCCATTAACACACCTCTTTAAAATACCCCATAAGATGCTTTGGTTTCAGGTCTATACAGTCACATTTAAAAATAATAAAAATAATTAAATGTGTTTAGGAGATGGCTTTGAAGTATGTTAATTATTTTACTGTTCCTTCTACTGCCACCTTTCTAAAAAGCTTGCAAAAGAAACCAAACTGCAACCATTGCACAGGGAAGAAATATTTATGATGGATTATTCTCTAATATTATGATGTGATCTTGTAAGAACAATCGTGTCCGTTTCTTGGGAGAAATCATAAACATGGCTGGAAATTTAATAAAAAGAAACACTTAATTTTTGCACTTCATCCAAATATAATAGCTCCAGCAGCACTGCCCACAGCCCTGTGTTGACACAAGGCTGATGTTTACAGCTGGATCATGCACAAAGATCTCTGGTTTACACATTTATAGTTCAGGGTTTAGCCTGTGACACAAATCCACCACTGTGGCTAAGGTGCCTTTGTGTCTGTGGGGGGAAGGGGAACAAGAAAATTACTTTTTAATATAATTATAGGCACGCTAGATGTGAGGGATGTGTGATCTGCAGGGACAGTAAAGCCTCCTATTAGAATAATTGAGGCAGTTGGAAGAGATACAGCACATTTTGCATTGTGACACCCCTGTATTCCTTTGAAAATGTGTCTAGATGATTACAGATTTCCTACAAGGAGAAATGGCCTCATTAGCAGTAAAATATTCCAAGTGGTGATACACAGTGCTGTCAGATGTGGGAAATCAGGAAAGGAAGGACAAAGGGAAAATTATAGATTTCAGCTAACATATTTTCTTAGTTCAATCTTCCTGGACAGAATACTACAGATTAAAACTTGCATTTGTTCAAAGCAATGACAAAAGACAAGAGGATGGTTAACCTGTGTGTGCATCAGGGGGGAAAATCCTTTTGAATCATCCCATAAAGTCACCACCACTAAAAAACTTGGTGTTGCACAGAGCAGTCTGTAGTTGGGGGCAGAGCCACGTTCCCACCTGGCAGAGGAGCAATAAGCATTAAGAAGATCTACATCCAGCTCAATTTCTTTGGTTATTTGGTTCTAAAATGCAGAACAATTCACATACGTTTGTTTTAATAATGCATAAATGCTGCTTCCTAGTTCCCAGAAGTTATTGCAAGTGATCTCCCAAATTCATAAGAAATTCACTTAATTTCCTGCAAACTAGGAATGCAAAGATTGCCTCTTAAAAATCTATATATCTATTGCAAGTCATTTCCACACAAGATTATTTGAAGCTCTCAAGCTTTCAGCCACCAGAACTTAATTCATTTAATGACTACATGAAAAACTGAACCTTTGAACCATTTCAATCAATTAGCTTTTAATTGTTGTTTAGCAGCCCTGTAATAACTACAAATATTTTCCCAAACTGTGGTCAAGCTGAACTGAGCTGTGCAATCCACAGCCCAGTCTGTCTACAAAGAATATTTCAATCTTGTTGGCATATAAATATTTACAACATTATCTCCCAAAACATTCTTCACTATTATTTTTAGACTGACAGTATTTATGGAAAGCTCCATGTTGTGAGATTTATGGACACAGAGCATTCAGCAGTTCATATTAAATTCTAAACCACGAGGGCCAGACCTTCAGCCAGAATCACTCAACACAGCTCTATTGATCACATCTCATCTATCTAGAAATAAAAGAACACACTGAAGACCTCTGGATTTGACTTTCCCAGCAACACTGGGTCATTTTGCTTTCCACAAGCTTCACATTTTCAAGCATTTCAGCTTTGGGTTTAATTGGTTTGGAATCAATTAATATGATGCCAGCCGCTAGTTAGGAGAATCACACAGTGCTGATGAACAGCTCTGGCATCCTACCCCAAACCAACCCTGAGAGATGCAGGAGAACCACTTCTTCCCGCATCATTTGCCTCATGGGGGACCAACCAGGTGACATTTTGGTGATTATTTTTGCCAGGTCTGCTTCCAGAGTGCTCATATCAGCACTACCAGTTTGCCAGAATCCCCAGATGACATGAAAACCTTCAAAATTAAACTCACTGGGCTGACAGAGTCCAGAAATTTATTTCCTTTGCCTAGGAAATAGGAAGACATTGATGAACTTTGGGGAGCACCTTAGGTTTTAAGCTTCAGTAATCCAGGATAATTCTTCTCCTCTTTATAGCAAGCAAGACATCCTCCTCTTCATTACAAAATGGCCTAACCAAGACTCATTTAATTCTTTAAGGGCTGCAGTTTCAACAGTGTTTTCTAACAGCTGGGAGAAGTCATTTTGAAGAGACATGAGAGTTTTAAAAAGACTAATTTATAAATTATTTGAACTATTAAAGAAGTTATTAAATACCTTTCTGCTTATTAAAACCAGGCAAGTTTTAATAAGCAGAAAGGTAAGGCAGCATGAAGAACATAACATCACTGAGCACGAGAGGTTAAATCAGCACCTTCCTATCCTGCACATCCCAGATGAAGACTGCTGCTGTCTTTCAAGAGAAAATATAGAGAAAATATATTTATAGCTGCCAGCTATAAATTTACTTACAATGGCTCTGTGTTGAAGGAGCATTCTGAACAACAAATACATGTGAAGTTCAGAAGATATCTGAATCAGCAACTGCAAAGCAGGAGCATATGGTGAATGGGGATGAAAAATACCCATTACCAACAAAACCTCTTGGAAGACCTGCAGCAAAGCAGTTTAGCAGAATTCACTTGGTACAATACCAACAAGCAAATAAAGAAGGCTGAAAATCAGCCATCTGAAGCTTTGATATAAAATACATATGGTCCCCAAACTACTAGGGTTTCATCATTCTCTCTAAAAAAATTAACTATACCTTCCCCAATTTGAGAATTTTTATATTGTGTGCCATTTTGTACCTTGGCAGAGAGTGCCACTTAATATTCTCAACAATGGTTGCTTTTCTGCAGATGGATTTTCCATCTCTATAAATGCCACCATTTTCATGTCTTTATTATCATCTTTACAGATTATTCTTATTATTTTGTACATAAAACAGTGCAAAGAACCCTCACGGTCGGGACAAAGCAAAACAAAGTGAGAACATTTCAACAACTCTTTCCCCAACACAAATACTATAAAGCCAAAGATTGCTGAGGAGGTAAGACCAGCTTGCTCTGTGGCTCCCTGCCTGTTTTATCTGCAAGTGTTTCCCTTCACTCTGCTCAGAGCTGAGAGAAATCCACGTGGTGATGTTGCTAACTGCAGGATGCTGTAAAACTCTCAAGTCCATTGGGAGATTTATGGTGGATAGAAGCAGCTGCAGAGCAACTGGCCAAGAACATGTCCTGCTACAGCTTGAGTTGGAAAAAAATATCTAAAGTGAGCTACCTACAGTCTTGGAAACATCTGTTGATTTACTCTAATAAATCTATGATTCCATGGGAAAAGAAAGAGCATCCTAATTGCCAGCTTAAAAGCTTACAGGTATTTCATTCACTTCCCACACACACTGACTGTGTTACCACTGAGCATTTAGCACAATTGGATCCTGGGCTCATACTCTGAAACATAACAATAATAATGGCACCATTATTATTAATAAATTCCTTTTTTCCAAGCCCAGTGCTTTTCCTGCCAGTCCTGCACAGGCAGAGCCAGCTCTGCACCTGCAGTTTCTCAGGGATGCCAGGGAAGTCTCTCCATGAGTTGATGAGATTTGTTTAAGAGAACACTTACAAAAAGAAAAAAAAAGGAAAAAAGAAAAAAGAAAAAGGAAAAAAAAGAAAAAAGAAAAAAAAAGAAAAAAAAAGCCTGGGCTCTAGGTAATTTCTGTTCTCTTTCATTCACTAATTTATTTTGCAATGGAGTGCTCAAAAGTATAGTTTCCAGCAGAGGAGGAGAAATACTGTCACAGGAAAGGAATGAGGAGCATAAAATCATCATTATTGCAGTAAATCCCTGAAGAAGGTAAGACTGGTTTTCCTCCCTTAAACAAAAAAGGAAAAATCTCTTACAAAAAGCAAAGTTAAGACACTTTGAAAAGAAAATTATCATTCAAAGGGCAATTACTTTATGAGTTTTTTTATGAGGGATTTTGAGGCTATGCTCTCCCCTCACAAAAATCCTCCCGTGGGAAATAAGGATATGTTCCTTACGTTCTAGGTCCCTTCCAACCCCTAAGATTCTGTGATTCTGTGATTACTGAAATGTTTTACACCTTTTCTATGGAATTTCTATGATGTAGTTAAATTCTGGAACACTAAAACCAATCCTCACTTTGTTGCTTGGGAAAACATCAGCATCAGTGCTAAATGAGCTATGTAAAAATGACATTTCCTAGTTTTCACACTTGTTTTGTGACACACAGAACCTCTAACTTCTAGATAGATGATAAAAATCTATGTATTAGACTTGGAAAGTCAAATTCCATCACAATTTCAGTGGAATTCAGCACACAAAATCCTCAGATCTGAAAATCTTAACATGAAATCAAAGCCAGTCAAGGCAGCTGTTTGCACACCTGCATTAGGCTTCTGTTTTTTATTCATTTCTAATAAAGCATTTAGAAAAGACAGCAGCTAGAAAAGGCACAGAAAAGGCAGGGATCATTTTGAGGGATCTGAAGGGACTTGGAGAATTTCCAGAGTTACTGCAATGAAAAATATGAAATAATGGGATAAAAGGGACAAAATACTACAAAACATTGATTTTTCAAATATAAATATCATGCACGTTTAAGAACAATTAAATTGCTACACACAGCTTAAATTTATTCCCTATCAGCTCTCTTTGCATCACCTAAAAAGTCAGCCAGTCCCTGTACAGTTGCAGGAAGATAATGACCAGGATAACTCAGTGCACTGTGCCATTAACACATGATCATAAAGAGGCCACAGGATGAAAGCATCTCACAGCCAGGGCTGTATTCTGCAATTCATAGGGCAATAAGGTCTAAGTCTGATTCAGTGAAGCTGGTCCTAAGTGGAATGCAAATTCTAGATGTCTCTATCCTGTATATAAAGGTTTGTAAGTCAGAATTAACTTCACTGGGCAATTAACAGGAAAAAGCTCTCTACTAACACCTATGGACTTTTCTAGCAAGTAAAATTGACACTAATAGCAACTATAGTTTAAAAAAATGAAAAAAAAAAGAAAATACACCAACCCTGGACCACTGATACTTCATGATCTTAGTAGAAATACTCTCTGAAATTTCCTTTTCCTCTTTTTTTCTGTGGTGAAGGTTTACACCAACAGTGCAGATCTCTAAAGCTACATCAAAACGTGGCTGGTTTTGCTTCCATTTGTAACTTCTCAAGCAGCTAAATCAGAATATAACCCAACCCAAAAAACGAACTGGGTTGCATCTCCTGTCTGAAGGCAGGTGATGCAACAGGTAGCCCTTAAATTCAGTGAGAAAAAGCAGGCTGAAAATGGACACTTTAAACAGGGAAATTCATTTTCTATGCCCTGAACATTTTTTTTTCAGCTTTATCAGCTAGGAATACTGTTTTTAGTAAATATTCTAATGGTTTTCTTAAGCAGCTTTGGTGACTCAAGGGTAGGTCTCTGTGCTGCAGTGTGGGAAGTTTGAATTTGAATTCTTCTTCCCCCTGGGTTGCCACTTGCAGCATCTTGTGCCAAAAATCAGGTTTTGCAGGGGAGGAATTTCTTGTGTAGCCCCAGGATGCCATGCTGCTGGGGAAGGCTGTGTGGGCTGGGGTTTGCTGAATCCCACCCTGGCAGAATGACAAGTATCTTAGGAGCATTCAGGAGTGCAAGGATAAAAAAAAAAGTCGATTTTTGTTTCCAATTCAGTGGGTTTTTTTAATACAGTGTGTTTACCAACTGCCAAGTCCAGATGGGGGCACAGAGTGCTGACCAGCCTACGCTCTCTAAACTCTTTACCCTCTCTTTATTCATCAAGAAATGCTTTTCTTCAGCATCCTGCTGGGGTGAGGGTATTCAGCATCTCTGGAGGTGCTAGAGATTAGCACCTGAAATGGCTTCACTGCCCACACTTGTCTTCCTCCTGACTCTTGCCATCCCTCTCCTGCACCTTACAGCTCTCAGAAAACAAACTGGGGCAGGGGCTCCTTATTTTATCATTTCTTCAGTGTGCCATGAACTGAGTATTGTTTGCTGCTTGCAAAGATGACAGACACTGTCCTGGAACAGGTAGGTAGGACCTCAGCCTCCACAAAACAAGGGCTAACCACCAACCTTGCTGAGTCTCAGCTGGTGCACTTGAAGGTGCAGACCAAAGTTACTGATGCTAAATGAGACAAATGAAATAAAAACTGAATGGGGGTTGAGAAAGGAGTGATTTTTGCAAGAAGTAGTGAACACAAACTACAAAAGCAAGGACTTGTGCTGCTCCTCAGGAGAAAAGCCTTGGAGTTGTCACAGGCAGAAATAAGCCTTGGTGACTGCACCACTCCTTTAGGTGAAGGCATTCAGACAGGCAGGTGCCTTATTCAATCTATCTCCCCAAATTTGTGTTTTATTCATAAGGTTAAGTCTAAATGAATCAAAATTACTCAGCTGATACTATAACCTCAGGCATCATTACTAAATGGCAAGCACTGTGGTGTTCCATGAGGTGTTCAGGATGCAGGCGCCGAGACCTAGAGAAAACTGGTCCAGTGACAGGTCTCCATGTAGGGCTGAAATGTAGGTGAGCCCTGTGCAGCAGGAGGGACAGGCTGAAGAGAAGGGACTGCAAACATCCACCTCTGGCCAAGGACAGAATCCAGCCACAGCCACTGAGATCAAGGCAGTGGAGAAACATTCACTGATGTCTTGAGAATGGTGGAAGGGAAGCCCTGTGGAATAGCTGCAAGCAAAGAAAGCCACGAGAGCTGCAACTGCTTCATCCTGGGACTGCTGCCCAGATAACTGATGAAAATATTTCAGCAAGTACTAGCAATAATAGTAATTGAGACTTACTGTTTAACTTTCAACTCAGCATCATAGGAGATGTGCAGCGAGGCAGCTCGTTTTACCTTTGGGCAGGAGAAAGGCAATGACATGAGAGGTAAAGAACACTGAAGTTGCACAGCTCAAAGTTTAGAGCTTAAGTAGCTCCACAAACCACCTCCAGAGAAGCTCCCATGTGAGTGTGCAAACAGCTTCATTCTTCTGGAGACCACGCACACACTAAAGCAAAGCCTGGCTGTAAGTGGATAAAAGCAGATTTGCTCAGCAGCTTGTAGGCTTGAGCCACTAGAGCATAATCCACAAACAGCAGTCTAGGAAGTGGTGCTGGCTCAGTCTTACACACAGCACAGCAGGCACTGCTGTCTCCAAAGCAACATGGTTAAAAATGCCTTTCAATTGCAGCTTAAACTGCAGTTTCTTGGCTGTTCCATACGTGCCAATGGGAAAGTCAGGAAATGTGTTGGAAGCATTGCATCTTTATCAGAGTGCTGAGCTGCACCCTAAAATGCACTGCCCCTCTTACTCTTCATTCATCCTACTTTTCTTCCTACCTTTAGCAGGGCAGAGCTTTACAAGAACCTGCTTCCCAAAAAGCAGTGAAAGGGATGAGCCTGTGGATAAGGACTGAACAGGAGCCCACTTCTTTTCTTGACCTTAGAAGAAGAAGTTTTACATTTACTTGAAAGGGGAACAGGAATTCAGTTGTGTTTTGCAGTCAGAAGAAAAAACTCCAGAAAAGACTTCTTTTTGGGGTGCAGAGCTGGGCAGTGTGGGAGGGGAAGAGTGGACTGCATGTATTTTCTTCCAGAGGCTGGGGGAGGAGAATTTTGGAAAGAAAAGAGATGAAAGCCAACTGCAGGAGGGTTAGTTTCATAGGCAGAACAGTCAGTGACAAAGCCCTGCTCAGGCTGAGGTGACAGCCCAGCCAGTTGGGCAGCCCACTGCCTGCAGAGACTTCTGACCAGTACCCTGGCATCTGCAGTAACAGCAGCTCCTTGTTGGCCTTGGAGCTGATGAGGGACTTTTCTCCTAGAACCACCTTCAGAACAAAGAAAAATGATGAGGCTTGGAAAAAGCAGAACAGAATAGAAATGACACTGTATATTCTGTAAGCTGGAAGGCAAGCTAGGTAAACCATTTAGTTCAATTAAGACAATATAGGAGCAAGTTCATTATTCCATTTGGATCCCAAACTACAGTTTTATTTGTTGATATCCTCATCCTCTGAGCTCCTGGGAACATTAAATTAATCTCTTGGGTCAGTCAAAGCTCCATCCTGATTTGGCAAGACTTAGGTTTCATTTGTGCTTTGCTTCACATAGGTGAAAAGACTGCTTGCCAATGAGCAGCATTATTGCAATAAAAAAGAGGTGATAAAGGAAGAAGAGCAAGCCTGTTTATTCTTTTTTATTCCTCTTAAAATCAGAAGCTGTGTTTTATCTGTATGACCTAAGATTACAGCAAATCTTGAGTGATTACTTCAGTCTCACTGCTGACCTGTGAGAATAATACCCCAGAAAGCACGAGTTTAGTTATTTAAAGTAGAATATTAACTTCCACAGATTATATATAGCTAGGAAACCAAGAAGTCCAGTGCTGGCCAAGACTCAGGGCTGCTGTGGGCAGAGGGGACACAAAGAATGGGCACTGGAGGAGACAGAGATGTGCCAATGTGGAAGGGCATGTTCTCTGACTTCCCCTACAACCTCCACCAGCTTAAACCAGGTCTGTGATGAAACCTTCTCACCTGGAAACCCAACAAAGCTCCACCGGTGGAGACACATCTCCAAAAATGCAGCTGCACCACTTCAGAGGGAAAAAAAAACCCAGCAGCTCCTGGGGAACGACCACAGACCTTTGCAGTGAGTGCCATGGAAAGCACACAGAGAAGAGCTGGGGCTGTGCACAGCATTTTCCTGGTGTGCCCTGTCTGCTTTGGAGTGCTCTTGCTGTGGCTCATGGCTGGCTGAGGAGCACGCTGAGTGTTTATGGCTCTTTGTAATTAGTTAATAGCAATATTCTGAGGAGCAGGCTGCTGGGACTGAGCAGTTTTCAAACAGAAAGAAATACACACCAAAAATTTGCTTATAGCTACTCAGCTCTGTATTCACACACAGAGAGTTTGGGCACTGCTGTCAAAACAGGGGAAGTGAATCACTTCTAACCAGCTGTTGATTAATCAATAGAAAATACACTTTAAATTAATAATATTGAAAAATAATAGCCACTACACTGATGGGCCAAGAATAGGTGATTACCAAGGATTGCAAGAATATGTTTCAGTGATGAGTAGTAATTAACAGACAAAAAAAGTTAATAAGCAGAAAGAAGGATAAAGTTGCTTATGATGAGAAATGATGGGTTCCTTTCCAATGGAAAAGACAATGTTGCAGGACAGGATTTTAGGATGAATATTACAAAGACACATGATAATTGGCCTCTAGTCTCAAACACAGACCTGTTTCTGCTGTATAGAGCCACAGCAAAATGTCACCAGGTCAGCCCCTATTTAAACTCTGTTTTCTATGCAGTTAAGAGGCACAGTCAAATTTTCTTCTGTCATCTTGGAGACCTCCCTGTCCCTCTCTCCAACTCAGTCATGCTTTCCTCATTACACCCCTTACAACAGAATAACCACTTCTGTCAGCATGGTGTTTCTCCCTGGCACTTTCAGCTGCTGCAAACCACCAAAGTCTGATAAAAAAACCAACATATGAGCTAAGAACCCATCTTTCCTCTTTAAACCATGACATCTCCCCGCCAGAGTGTCTGTCCAAAGAGCTTGATCTTACACCAACATAACAGTCTCATCAAGTGGGAGCATTCAGCCCTGGGAAAAAAAGCCTTTATATCTGTGTTTACAGGACTAACCCCCCACCAAGACCCATCTATTTGGCTTTAGACAGTGACAACTGAAAAGTGACTTCAAAGAAACAACTAACTTGGGGGAGGAAATACCTACAGATTTCGTTGCCAGTTTCAGAGTGTGAAGGCATTGCTTCAGCACAAAATAATTGCTGGGGAGAAGGTGGGAGGATAAATGTGAGACTCCAGCAACGTGGGGGTGACAAACAAGGTAACAGGGCAGGCTTTTAAGACTCCAACCATGAAATTAAAAATATTAGCTTAACCAAGTGGAAAAAGGATGGAAGTGAAGCAGTGGAGTAGAGTGGATGAGGGTGTGGTGGGATGATCTTGGGCAAGCAGGGGGACCGCATGGCTGAAGGGGCAGCAATTCAAATCAGATGGTGACACTGTCAAATAAGCATTTATTTCTCACAGCTACATTGTGCCCTTAGCCTGGGTAATTATTCAGTGTGAAACCCAAAAGATTGAAGTGTATGAAAAATTCACCCATGCACACGTACCCCTATTTTTCCTCTGGGAGCTTCAAAATGAAATCTTCACCAAGCTTTTTATAATTCACAAAACACAAGACTCCCATCACCATGTGAAATGCCTCAGAGCAGAAAGTAACACAGGAAAAATAGCTCCAGGTAAATATTTTCAAAGTATGAACCATGCCAAAACTGGGGAAACATCTTCATCTGCAGTGGTGGAAATACAGCCACTGAAACACTTCAATACTAAAACAACTAATGTTTTTAGGACTGGAACAAGCTCCCCAGCAGTCCATTAAAACATGCACTTTGAAATGGGAAGTAATTAAAAATGTACAAAATAAGACTAAAGGAGAGGAAAGCTTTTTTGATGGGAAAATCAGATTAAGAGTAATTTTTATTGCACTAGAAAGAAAAACTGTATTAAAATCTATAATAAACTGATTAGCAATGATTGCTATAGTTTAAATATGCACTCCACCAACTTCTGAAAGGCAGACATCAAAAATGAATCCAAAATCTATTTTTCCATGTGGATGTAGATGGAGTTGACATAAACCACCTTGAACACTTGAATCCCATTTCAGCAGCTGCATCACACTGTTTAAATGCAGGTTACAGATCAATGCAGCCAAACAATATGAGACAGAAATATTCAATGTCACAATTAATATTTAATCAATTTGCAGTGCCTTGTTCTCTGGCAGCCACTTAAAATGCAGGGAACAGGTAGAGTCTTAAACTGCTGAAAGAATAATTACCACTCTGACTGGGTCCTGAACATAATGCCACTCTACTGCATTTTTTCTGACAAATATATATAGACACTTTCACAGACTCAGTGACATTTTCTTTCTTATATTAAATGCTCTGTGTGGGCAAGAAAAGAAAAAAGGTTGCCGAGAAAAGAAATCAGTATAATTTATTATACCAGTTAATATCAATACTGCAGCACAAATGAAGGGATTTTAAAAGACAGTTGCAATGTTTCTTCCAGTAAGTTCTCCTTTTGTGTTATCCCCAAGTCGTATTTTTGATATTCACAAGGCAAATTAATGGTTTTCCTTTCTGAAAGAAAAAGGGGAACTCAAAGCACTGTCAACTAAAAGATAAAAAAAAAAAAAGACAGCCACACTAGTAGATTTCTTGGTACACTAAGGTCTGAAGGTTGATCTCACCAATGAGAATTACATCTAATTTCTAGGACACACGAAAAATAATCCATTTTGAGGATTTGGAATCTACCCTGTTTTCAAAATTCTGTTGCCAAATGACTGACTTTAACATAATATAACACAAAAAATTGAGCAGAGGAGCAGGAGAGCCACTGAATGCAAGAGCTGCAGCACGTTGATGCAAGCTAATATTGCACTTGGGCACAGGACCAGATCTTCTCCATCACTTTCTCCCCATCCTTTGCAGCTTGGCCACAGCCAGGTCATCAGATTAGAAGGCTTCTAAGCCCCAACAAAACACTGCCTTTAAGGAATTTCCCCCCAGCAAATAGAGAAGCAGTGCACATACAATTGCCTCTATCTTCATACCAAACTTTATACCAAAGTGAGAGTATTTAGGCAGATTGTTTTTCTTAAAATATTTTCAGAAATAAAGTATGTTTTTCAAACACACTTTCAAGAATATGTGTTACAGTCCAGATTACACAACACTGCTCCTATTAAAAACAAAGCTAAAAAATATATATAAAAAAAAAAACACCACAAAATCAAAGCCCCCTAAAAACAGACAACAAAACAAAACAAACAAATTAACCCAAACAGAACACTTCATGGTGATCTGGAATGAGAAATTGATGACTGGGAGCATTTTCTTTGATAAGCAACAAATTGATGCTAAGAGAAGGATGTTAAGAGCACAAGTGGCTGATTCTCAGCTGGTGTGAACTGTGACTGCTGCAGGGAGCTCTATTTTTACTAGCTGAAGATTTGCCCCCAAGCATCTGTCAGCAAAGCAGGCCAGTGAACCAGACATGGATATGGAAAGGCATTGATTCCAGATAACACCAAGAGACTTACACCAGGCTGCACAATTCCCAGGGACAGGGGAATGTGCAAATATACAGCCACAGTAAGTGCAGAAACCAGCAGGAAAGCACAACAGCAATGCTGGCAACTTTCTAGGTGCAGTGATGCTGCAGTGAGAAGGGAGGGTTNGGCTGCCCAGGGAGGTTGTGGAGTCTCCTGCTCTGGAGATATTCCAGCCCCCCCCGGATCTGTTCCTGGGTGACTTGGTCTGGGTGCCCCTGCTCGGGCAGGGGGGTTGGACTAGATGATCTTCTAGCTCCCTTCCAACCCCTAACACTCTGTGATGCTGGGAATGGTGCTTGAGCATCTGAGCTGAGTCAGCATCTCTGGCTCCTCCCTGCAGCAGCTGGTGACAGCTGGTGAATGCACTGCTGAAAACCATGGTTATTCTGCACAGGGGAGGAAAACATTCACAGACTGAGATTTTTAAATGGCAATTTTCAGGTGCATCTTGGCTCAACGAGTGTAGCCAGATGATCTGAAACTGCCTCTTGGACACGTGGAGTGCAGCTCCACACGCTGTGCTTGGCTGGCTCCTGTCTGCCTGCCCATGTGGCTGAGGGCTGGACATCAGCCTGTGCCTCAACACATGGGGCACTCTGATAATCTGGATTTTGGGGTGGCCATCCTGAGCCACTCTTTCATTTTCTGCTTGTTTTTTCCCAGAACCTGTGTTGTTGTAACTCAATACAGTAATGCATTCAACGAGCCATGAAGCCTGCACTTGATAAGGTGTTAACACTGCACTTGAAACAAAAAGACTTTCCCTAGAATTCCATGTAAATGTTCCAAATAAGTTCATTGGAAGGAAAGAAGCTCCACTGGAAAGAAAACTGGAGCTGCTGCAGGACATTTACAGGCAGGAACCACACAAACCCAGCTGCCTTTATACAACTCTAAACTTAAACTGCATGGAACGTGTTCCTTGTTAAATACAAAAGCAATTAAAATGAGGAGCCCAACTACTGGTAATGAATAAATTCTAATTTCCTGAGATAACCAGTAATTATCATTTACCCAGAGCTGAAGCCTTGACTCACAGGTGATAAACAATGGGAGACTGGATGTATGGGAGGCTTTGTATTCAATCTGGGTACAATTCCAAATGCCCACTTCTGCTCCAAAAGCAGTGTCACACACTAAAGCTGTGGAAGGAGATAATTTAGACTTAAAATCAGAGCAGGTATTTCTGTCAGGGTAGCATAATGAAGATGATGAAAGCTAGCAGAAGCAGATTATTAAATGCATCATGTGCAGCAGTCAGTGCCACCACTTCCAACAAGCAGCTTTATCCTGCAAATTGATGCTAATTTCTTCAATACTTCCCAAAACTAAACTCAGAGAAACTCACCATTTTCACATTACTCCACAACACCCTGCTTGAATGCTCTTTTCTCTTTTAATTCCATTTTTCACTCCCTCCTGAAGCCCATTTCAGCCTACTCCAGTAAATCCTGCAGGGTATTTACTCTGGACATCAAAGTGCTGGCGACGCTTCCATTTCATTGTAAGAGGCCAAAACAACAAATACAGATTTATTATTAAATGTCCCACCTTTCACACTATGCAAATTCACCCAGCCTGCAGCCTACTTTTGGCAGTCCTCTTTCCCAAGGGCCCTTTAGGAAGAGGCTATCAGCCAGATTAATTATTTTAACAATAGCAGCCTTTTCCTACTGCCATTTTTTCTGTCCCTGTGATATGACAGAAAGCAGGGGGGAGGCAGAACGAGTTTATCCAGCTTGTCATGGATCTCACTCCAAAGCTTCCCCAAAGCACCAGATCCAACACACAAGTACAAAGCTGTCAGCCTCGTGTGCCTAGTTCCAGGGGCCAGGAGAGCATCTTGTGTCCCTGCTCTGGAAGGGGCTGCATCCATCTCTCTGGCAAGGTTGACCATTCCAAGACCAGGGAAAAGCAGAGAAAAACCCAGAATTCCACCATTATTCTAAGCTACCACGTGGAAAATGGGGCAACTCATAAATCCTTTGATGTTCAATGACTTAGGTAGGGTTTATTTACTACTCCTGCTCTCTTGACAGGTACTTAGCAGGACCACAATTGCAGTGGCCCATGATCTTGGCACAGCACTCAGCAAAGGGCCACACTCTGACTTTCCCACGCTCTCCAGGAGCCAGCAGTGTACCAGACAGCACTGTCTGCTCTGGGTCCACCCAGGGGCAGGGCAGCCTGGCCCAGAGAATCCACCCAGCAACTGCCAGCATTTAGCCACATGGAAAAATGAGGCATTTTCTGACTCTGAGATAACACCTAAATTAGCAGCCTGTACTTAGTGGGTTAAGACAAAACCAAGGATTCCTTAAATCCCTTTTTTTTTTTTTCCCCAACACAGATCTGCATGGAAGGAGAAGAAATCATTCCTCTGGCAACCTAAATCAGTGTGGGCATCAGGAGTGACCACAGCCTCACAGCTCCCCATCATAGTCAACTGGGGTGTACTGTATGTTTTATTTAACAGAAAATATAAAGCAGTTGGCACTCTGCAGCCTACTCCATAATGTTCACAGAATGACAATAAAAATAGTTTACAGCATCCCTGTGCATTAGCTGCAGATTGACAGGCTGAGGGAGGTGGGGTTGTTCAGCCTGGAGAAGAGAAGGCTCCAGGAGACCTTAGAACATCTTCCAGTACCAGAAAGGGTGTTTATAAAAAGACTAGGCACTGGGAGCACCACTCCTACTTTACTTCCATCCCATTCACGTGCCAAGCTGGCTCTAAAATGTGAAGCAGAAGCTATTTGCTCTAAAGCACTGGTGTGCACACATCTTCTGCTGGCACTAGAGGAGGCAGCCAAGCAAACGTGTGCAGCACGGGCTGCTGGCTGCAGGAATGATGTGGTTGGACATACAATGGCAGAGCAAGAGAATGAGCAGTGAAGCAAGGCACTGAGCAAAAGCTGAGCAGTATTCAACACTGAGAAGGTGCCTTGGCCAAGAAGCAGTTTCACCTGACACCTGGATTGACAAGTTCCCTTAGCCAGGCACACAAGAAGTGTGTGCCAGCTAAAGAAATAGCCTGTAAATGTAAAGAACTGCCTGCTGCAAGTGGGTGACTTTGGGAGGGGGAATGTGAGTGCATGCAGACTCAGCTGTGATGGTTCACAGATAGGAACAAACAAATGGACAGGCAAAGTAAAAATGCCAGCAGTGTTATGCATTCAGCTCATTTAGTTACCAAAAAAACAACCATTAGTAGTAAAACCTCCCAGAAAAGGCTGTACACTAATATTCCAGTGGACAAGGTGCTTCATGACATGCTCTAAGAGCAGGAATGGAGGGGACTGTGTTTGATCTAGTTGGTGGGTTTGGGTTTTTTGGTTGGCTTTTTTTTGCCTTTTTTGTTTGTTTGTTTGTTTGCTTTTTTCTTCTAATGGTTGGGTATTGAGGGTTTTTTTGTTCTTGCAGGTATGATTGGATTCAGTGATCTAGGAGGTCTTTTCCAACCATGAGCATTCTGTGATTACTTAAAGGCTTTCCTGAGCTTTTTTGGTTTGGTAAAAGTATTATTTAGCTCTGGCAGGGGTGGAAAAAAACCCTCCACAACATAAACAGCATGGAGTCCTTTTGCCAGATAATACATTTCTTTTTTTTTTTTTTTTTTTGGTATTAATGAAAGGAGAGTTGGGTGCTTTCTAAAGCAGCTTGTTCCAGCTTGCTAGCTCCCAGTGTATAAAAATAATGACCCTCTCCCCACCCCATCAACACAGCAGCATGCAATCCCAGAGGCACAATGTGCCATTGTAGGGCTCTGAATGCTGTGTTGGCAGAGGAGCTGGTGTGAAGGAGGGAGCACAATTGCCTCTGTGCCCTCCTGCTGCTGCCAGTGCCAGCTCAGGGGAACATGACTCACAGGCACTGCCAACATGTTGGTCTGAGGGAAGGCAGAAGACAAAAGCCATGCTCCAGCCCTGCCTCCTCTGAGCAACTGGAGAAGCTTGGGAGTCTCATCTGAAGGAAAGGAAACCCCTCTGCAGCATGTCCAGAGGCACACCTAGGCTCAGCTGCTCACAAGAGTAACATCTCCTTTGTCTTAGGAGCATAAAACAGAATCCTGGCTTTGCACCCAGAGGAAAAGCTCATGATTTTTCACCCGTATTTCAGCTTTCCCTGCACATCTGCCTTCTATCACATTTCCCTCCTGCATTTAGCAGATGGGCAGATTTAAGTGTCTTCCACAATCCACACTGAGCAACCTGAGGGCTCCTAAATAGCCTGAAGCCACCTTGTGAGGAGAGCACACACTGCAGGGGAATGGAGGGACACAGAAACCCAAAGCAGAACTAGACACACTCAATTCCCCTGCTCCATGAGTAACAACACATCCTACCACCCAGCATGCAATCCAAAAAGCAACCTCTCTGCTCAGATAGAGCAAATGAACCAACATATTTGTCCTTCTAAATGCCCAAGCCACTTCCAGGGTTTCCCACCTAGAAGCATGAGCCTGGCCCCATGGTGTGGAGTGCAGGATCCCACCACCAGTTGAGTCTCATGGCACAAGCTGCTGCTGCATGGACTGGGAATATTGCAGCAGCTCTTCTCCTACATGATGTCCTTGCATGCAAAGCCCAAGCTGGTGTTTCAACACCCTGGTTTTGTTTCCATTGCTCTCCCACAAGCAGGGATGGATGGCAAGGCTCTTGGCCGAGTGCTTCCCGCAGGACTTCTGTGATGGGCTCTGCTTTGTTTATGGCTCCTTTCAGTTTGGCCACATCATTATGTCCATTTGCAGTGAAGGAATTAATTCCAAGCACACAGTGACTCAGATTCATTAAGGCTGTTTGCACAGCATTGGACAGTGTTGTGCTCCATCCAGGGAGGACTCTGTGTCCACGGCTGCAGCCAGGCTGGGTGGACTCATGGCAATGATGATATGGAAAATGAGCTGTCCCCACCTCCATCACATCACCAGCAGCACAGGGCAGGCTGGTGAGGAGAAAACATCAGTTTCCTTAGGTACCAAAGGAAAACCTTTCATGGCTCACCACAGAATTACAACCATGCTGTTAAAAAGGGGGTGGTGGCAGTGGTGCCTTTTGTTTGCTTGGGGGCTTGCTTATAAATTAGAAGCATGGGATATTTTGCAAGACAACTCCTTTAGTCTTGTACCAAATGTTCACTTATTTATGGTGGAGCCAGGTTAACAAAGCACATCACTTGAAAGCTGGATGGGTGCACCACAACAACATACCTGGATAGGCAAAGTAGTGACATGTAACCCAAGCAAGGTGGTGAGTAGATTGCTGGTGTTAACTTGATCCACAGTGATAGAATCCCTGAACCACAGGCTTTTGCTGCTACACCATTTCAAAAGCTGCTTTACAGGCTGGAAGCTCCCAACTTAGGTATGGTGTGAAAGATTTATTTTGAATAAAAAAGTCAAACTTGGAACTTACCATCTCTTGATATTTATTTTGGAATACCTGCTCATTAAAAGCTGTGTAGCTGACCCTGTGGTAGGTCATAGAAGATTTGCTCTTCAAGGATGAGGTCAGATGCTGATATTTTGACCTCTGTGCACTACTGCTGAGCAGCATCAGCAAAAGTCAGTATAACCTGAAGCTTTCATGATAGGGTCAGCACCTCTATACTGCAAAATATTCCAGCCGACCCTGAGGGGATTCAGGCTGGATATTCCTTCTCTTGCACAAACTGTTTTCCTTCCCACTCAGAACAGTGTAGAATATTTCCATCAGCAAAAATAAATAAAATCCTCAATTTAAAAAGATGATGTTCCTTCTCACTCCCAATCAGCAAGTGTCATTTCTGAGCCAAATCTTGTCCTCTGTCAAACACAGGAGCTGTTTCTGTACTAAGTGGCAAGTCACATCTGTGCAAGTTGCTGACTTCAACTAGAGAAGTGTTTTGGTTTTAAGAGAAGGAAGCTAATTTTCAAGATCACCCAAGTTAACACTGAAGCTCTGTCCTGCTGACTGTCAACAGCAACAAAATCTTTAGGAGATGGCACAATGATGAAATTGTTGAAGCAGCAGAAAGGGACAGAAGGATTTCACACTGAATGTGGCTATTTGCAGTTTTTCTTCACACTGGTAAAAAAATCAGTGGCTGCACAGTAGGATGCACAGAACATTTACCAAAAAACAGATAAAATCTGAAGGGAATATGCACATTGCTTTTGCTACATGAAATTAAAACCTGTTGCACTGACCTGAGCTCTGGACTTGGCTGTGTTTTGACCAACAGATACTGCTAGACTGGAGGTGAGCACACAGATTTCCTTTCCCAAAACTTTTGGGAGCAGCAAGTTCAATATATTCAGCTTCACTGAGTCTTAAGACTACAAAGAAAAATGTGTTTTTCTCTGTTCATTCTTCCATCTGCCAGAAAGCAGGCAATAGGTAGCAAACTGGATGGTAAAGCTACACCACCAATAATTAATTAATTGCTCCCAATCATTTGGCTTTCCAAAAATCTTGGCTTATTCCTTCCAGCACTCCAGAGGAGAATTAAAAGGGAGAAAATGCAAGTGCTGTCCCAACAGAAGCCTGACACAAGAGCTGCTCCTGAAAAGAGAAGCTGGACTGAGAGTGGAAAAGGTCACATCTATTTCTTTCTGCAGGCAATTAAACGTCAGAATGAGCTAGCCAGGGATTCCATCCATTCTTCAAGTTGAAAGGGAATAAATTGCTTTATTTGGTATTGATAGGCGGTTTTGCTATTGGTTTAGTGCAGCTTGAAACTCATTTTCTAACACCTTACCCACCTGAGGTGTGGATTTGGCTCAGGAACCATGGGATGAATTTCCCCAGCTCCTCCTGAGCAGGACAGCAGTGACCAGGCTGCTGACCTGCAGGGACAGAGCACCAAGGCATTGCAAGAGCTGAAATCCTCGTGCTGCTGCAAACACCAGGGCTGACCTGCTGAACTAGAACCAGTGTTCAATAGCACTCTGCAGAAAAAAAGCTCTCCTGAGGCAGCAAAACAGATGCTACAACCAAATAGCATCAACCTCCTAGGGTATCAAACTCAATGATCTATTTTAGAGGGTAGAAACTGTCAATATATTTTATTTTTCCTCTACACTTCTATTTACAAAACTATTGGGAAATAGATTTTTTTTCCATCTCCTCACAAAAACCTATGGTGTATGTCAAAGTGATACTCCTAACCCATTAGAAGAACCACGAAGCAATATATGGCCACAGACAGAACTGAGTCACAAATTGCTAGGATTTCTCAAATCTACCTTCAAGCAACATGCAACGTAGAAAAATAAAATGGGAAAAAAAAAAAATCAGCATTTTCAACACCACTGCCAGCAGCTGCAGGTCTGCTCACCGACCTGAATTAAGTGCATTGAATTCAGTGTCCCTCATAAAAGTCTGGAGAGAGCTACCAGAAAAGGCAGAGGGACAAGAGGAGAAAAGCAGCCAAGTGAGGCACATGCTTGGTGCTTATGACAGTCACCTCACCAGCTCCTACCACTTCATGGAGCCACACTGTGCTATCCCATGAAGACAACTTAGAATTATGACAAATAAAAAATTATACCATTAATAAAGGCAATTTAAATATAGATTTTAAAAAAATATATAAGAAAGACTCAATTGCTCTGTTTTCAAAAATATAATATATATAATAGTACCATCACAAGAATGATGCAAAGACAAATAGAGTTCTTTCCCAAGAAGGGAAAATGGCTAGGAAGAAAACCAGCAACTGTTCAGCTCCAACAGAAAGCACTGCTGCTTTTAAGTTTTGAGAGCAAGCCAACCAGTTCACTTGGTATTTTCTAGCAATAGGCATTTACCCAAGTCAGCTCTGCCAGCCTTTTGTTTAGCACAGAATTGCTGCCCCTATGCCTTGAAAATTCAGCCTGTCATATAGATCTGTATTTTTTAAAACAAAACCTCACACCCATTTAATAAATGCAGCCATGCCAGAGATAATGATAAGCTTGCACTGAGCAATCAGAGGGATGTGGTGATTTTCCAAAGCCATGAATCAAAGGTGCACATCCAGCTTCTCCTCCCTCCCTCTGCAAGCAGCACCTTGCCATTGCTGAGATACAGAAGGAGCAAAATGCAACCAGCTCAGAGACAATTTCAGATAACACAGCAGTTTCACTGATGTAAATTAATATATAGGACATCCTCAGCTAGCTTAAAGCCCTCCAGAGCTGTGGGTTGGTTTTACCCCTGTTGAAACAGGATTATTTGAACACGAAGGTGCCACAACACAGGCAGATGGTGACTTGCACACAGCCAGAGCATGTAACAACACACATAAAGACATTTGTGTATTTGCATATTTGTCTTTTGCACAGGGGGATAAAATATTGTCCAGTATAGGAAGAGAATATAAAGATGAGACTGCAGAAGAGTTCATTTATTAGTATTTTGGAGATTATTTCCAATGTACGAGCAAACATTTTTTGCTCAGAGAGGCCAAGAAGAGCTCAGCAGAGTGCACTGATGGCTCTCCTCAGTTGGAGAGGCAGGCACATTTTGCTTTTATCAACTCCACCACCTTTGTAGGAGGTTCCTCAAGCTAACAGAGCCAGCAACATCTCCACTGTGCGATGCTAAGTGTTTCTGACAAGCTCTAGCATAATTGCATTTCCATGTTTTCTTCTAATGTTTGCGTTCGCCTAAGTCTTTGATGGGAGATTAAATTACCTCCACCTTAAAACCCTATGATAAATAAAAGAAAACAGAAACGTAGTGTCAATTTGTGCCCCAATCTGCTTACAAAAGAGAATTAGCTCAGGCCTCTGCCCAGCCAAGCACTTCATCACCTGCGTAATCTTCATGACGTCAGTATTCCCACTGATGTCAACAAACAACTGAGGCCACAATCCTCCAGTCGGATCCATGCCTGAGTGCTTTCCTGGCCTGGGGCCTGAGAGAATCCTCCCCACGCTGCAGGCACTCGGGCCACAGTCCAGGCAAAGCCTCCTGGGGCAGATGTCAGGAGAAAGCTTAGCACGCAGCCTTACAGATATTAACAACTCCTGCATAATAAACCAGATGACAAACTGGAATTACATTTGTAACACGGCCTTGTGCTGGCCTCACTCAGTGAGGCACCATCCAAAACGCAGGCAATTAACTGATGATTAGAGTAGTGCCAGTTAATTAAATAAAACCATGGCCGAGAGAAAAATTGGGTTCTTTACTGCATTTCTGCATAACAAAATGTTACCTTATCATACTTTACACAGTGCAGGGGAGCACACTGATGATTCCCAAAGTAACTTGGGCCTTTCTAGCACAGCCTCACTGCTAAAGAAGTGCTTCCTTGGATCAGAAGCAAAAAAAGTGATGTCTGAGGGTCAACGTTGCAGGCTTGTTCACTTTCTTGAGGTCTCCATGAGTTAGTCAAGAGACACCACTCTGCACTGGTGAGATCCCACCTGGAATACTGGGTCCAGTGCTGGGCACCCCAGTTCAGGAAAGCCTGGATCTGTTCCTGGGTGACTTGGTCTGGGTGATGCTGCTCTGGCAGGAGGGTTGGACTAGATGATCTTCTAGCTCCCTTCCAACCCCTGACATCTGTGATTCTGTGACTGTGATTAAGCTTTGGGAAAACCACCAGTGAGATTGCATCCTGGATCTGGAGACAAGGCAGGTGAACTGGTTTAGGGGAGTTCTCATGGATGCTGCAACTAAAAGCATTCCCACTGACCAGGTTTTAGTTGATGTAGCAGAGAGCAGAGTGAGAGTTCTGCAAAGAAAAGGCATTTTTATCTGGAGTGGAAAGCAGGCTTAGGCAGCCAGAGAAAAGAACTTAATTAGCACTTCGTCAACCATATCCTGTCCACACCACAGCAGCCTAGAGCTGCTGCCACTTGCTCTGCCCCAGCAAACAAGAGTAGATAAGGTGTGGTGGAATTCTTTGTGCTGGAGAGAAGATTTCTTTTTTTTTTGTAAAGAAAAAACTCCTGGCAAGTCACAAGATGCAGGATCTTAAAGCTGTCACCTGCAGAAGAAAAAAGTTTGCATTTTTAAACTTCAGCTTTGGAACATGCAGATGAATGTTGCCTCTGGTGCTGCCTGGGATATACTCAGACTATTAGGTCTTATTATCCTTTTAATTTTGGGTTTTTTTAATGCCAAAGACTCTGAGTTAGACTATTGGGAGCCAAAAAGAAATGATTCATCCTCTGCTATGCCTCAAAAATAATAGTAAAAAGTGAATCCAACAGTTTCTTCTCTTAAATTAATCAGAAAATTGAAAGTTAAACACTCTCTGAAACATAGGATAAAAACTACAGCAAAACAAATGGAAATCTCAAGGGCCCAGTTTTTGCCTCAATCTGATCAGAGGCTGATGTAACTGAAATGATTTGGATTGCAGCAATTGAAAAGCAAGTGAGAGCCTGGAATTACTAATCACTTGCACTGCAGCAAGTGTCCCCACTACCTTTGGGAAGCTTAGGGAGCTGCTTTTCAGTGTGATGCCAGACTGTCATCACAGACTCACTGCTGCATTTGCCAGCTTTGTGCTGGGTGGAAATATTTAGCAGGATTTCCAAGTCCAGGGGCACTGCTTGGTCAAGGAAAGAGAAGGCAGAACGAGTCTCCTCTGCCATGATGCTCAACACAGTACTTTCTGTTCCTTGAATTAAATGATAAGGGGCATCTCAAGGGCATTCTGAAGAGGCTGAAAAGTATTTTAACAAGATTTCTTGTGGCAGCCTATGAACCTTGGCCAAAACTGGCAGAAATTCGTGGCAGCCAAGTTATTCCCAACTTTCACATTCTCAGTCTGATGAGCCTATGAAAGGTAAAAGCACTGCCTCAAAATTTGCTTTTGAAGATCCTTCAAAGGAAAGAAAATCCAACCACACTTCGAAGAGAGGACCAGCAAAAGCATGAAGAGTTCCCCCTCTCCTCCATAGAGCTCTCTTCTCAGTGGAGAGCCTGAGAGGCAAAGAGTTAAACTTAAATCCAAATGTTTTTCTAGGACTAATTTTGGTTTTTTTCCAATACTCTTTCAACTTGCAGCTCCATTACTAGTGGATGAGGATGATGAAGAGGGCACTGCTTCCAACCAAGCCCTACCTTCCTGCACAGTTTACAATGAACAGGGTCATCACTGCTGGTGCCAGAAGTCAGGAGGGAACAAAACTCTACTCAGGAGGTAGAAACCATGTTAAAAATATTCAGCCCTTCAGAGTTCCATTTTTTGCCTCTTCCCTCCAAACATAAATATTTTGCTTAGGAAATGACAGGATGCTACAAATTATTTGTTTCCAGTTCTTCGATTGTCTTGCCCTGAGGCTAATTTTATTAATAGACTTCCATGGGTTTAATTAGGATTTTGTCTAACTCCAGTGATGGTTAAAATTTCATTCAGTCACTAAAGTACATATTTTAAGTCCAGTGCAGATGAAGGAATTGCAAGTGTACAATTACAACTGAGTGGATGAACCACTAAATTTAACTATGGCAGGGGCATCTTTCAGTCCTAAATTTAATTTCAGTATCTCAACTCCATTAGTGTGGATTGCAGAATCTTCCTCCTCATTTAACTGACATCAACAATAAATCACAAGCTCCTTTTCTGTGTATTGGAGACCCTAATTCTCAATTCCTGTCACTCAGCAGTTGCCTACACAAAACTCAAGTCTCTGCCTCACTCTGAGCCTCGCTGGTAGGTACCAGCAGACATCTTAGTACAGATGGAGCTTCATGAAATAAATCAGTTATTTCATCAATAAAGCCATTTCATCAAAGGAAATAAACTCCAGCCAGTAGAACTGTTCTGCTTCTACACTTGTTTTTCTAATAGGACTTTTACTACCTAAGTTTTTCTAGCAAAACCTCTTGAAGTAGCTGAACCTCCCCTGCAGCTTCAGATGGAGTGTATTTTCAGGTGAGTTATTGGGCTGATAGCTACTGAGGCCCAAGGGGGAATTTTTACAAGCCCAGGGCTCTCAGCAAACATCACTCCACAGCTCCTTTGCTGCGTCCACAGGGACGTATTAATTCCATCCCAGAGAAGTGCTAGGTGAAGGCATGAGCACAAACACTGCCCTGTTGATGTCGAGTGCAGCTACTCATGGAGACTCACTGAGGAGGTGGGAATAAGAGAATGGCAAGAAGCAATCTTGGCCAATATTTCAGCCCTGAGAACATGGACTAAACCATTTGCTCCATGCTAAGGAGCACGGCACCAGAGATGCTTCAGGTAGACCCCTTGCACTGGATCCATCTGGCTCTAAAGGCATAAACCAGCCACAGCTCATCCTCTTGCCAGCTACAGCCAAAATCACAGCAGCCTGAACTTCATCACCTTCTCAGACATGCAAACCAATGAAACCAAATGCTGATTTCAACAGGCACTCTCCAAGGGTGCTGTGGCTGTTCACAGGAGGGGGCTTTGTACTGCCTGCACACACAGAAACGTGCTCAGGTGCACAGAAAGACCTTTTTGCTCCTCTCTGAAGACATTAAAGTCATTAAAGCCATCATATTTAATAAAAGCCACTCAGAACAAGCCGTGGAGTGGAGATCATTAACTTCAGCTTCCTTCTTCTTCCAGCAAACTTCTCTACCAAAAGCCAGGTTTGGTTCCAACTTTGGTGATGCCTCTACTCCCTACACAGTACAACCAGACTTTTCCCAATTTCTCAGTTAATTCTGATTTTGCCTCATTCCATTAGCCTCTGAGGACTCAACTCCACATGACTTGCAATCACTGATTGAAAATTAAGGCAGCACAATTTTCCAGTGGAAATTTTGCTAAAGTCAAAGTGAAAACGCTTCTTACAGATTAATGAGAGTTCCTAATTGCTGATGCTAGTTACAATATCTCCTATTTAACTGCTTTTGTTAAAATTGCTCAATAATTATTCTCAGGCAGCAGTTTCAAAAGAAATGAGAGTGCTGGACACAAAGCCCAGCACTGGTTAAGTCACAGCATCATTGCTTCCTCTCCTTATGCCTCACTGTCCTGTAATGCATGAAATACAGCTCACAGCTCTGGGATAAAAGCATTGAATTGCACAATCTCTGCTGCTTGTGACTACTAAGAAACTGATTTTGCACAATTATTAGGTTAAACTTTGAATAATCACTGCTAGGCACTACGTGTTGTGTAACTCGGATGTCTACAAAATCTGAACTGAGAACATACAGAGCAAAAGAACTGTATTTCCAAGTCTTTGCTTTAATTGTACAGTATTTTAATAATCTGCTTACAGGCTGTCTGGTTTTGTTTATCTGGAAGAAAGCTGCTTGCAGGAGCAAGAGAATTTGATTCAAAAAATACATTCCCTGTAGATGTCTCCAATATATAGAACATTTTGGTCACTGATGTTTTTCCAAAAGGCTGTGCTTCTCTTTCTACTACTGCTCCTTCAGGGAAAAGGCTATTTGATGGATGAACAGCATTTTATTCCTTGAAATCTTTAGTTGCAAATCTGAATTTGTCTGGCCATTTCCATTTGCACAAATCTTTCCCACCGAGTATTAGTCATGCTCTGCTTTCTGTTCAATGTTTTTGATGAGCAGAATTCTCACGGCTGGCACACGGCCTCAGAAACAAAACAAAGCTGATTTCTAAGTATTCATGTTCTCTCCATTCTGTAGCTAGCTCAGCTGCTTAGCCCAACTTCCATTATAAACTTTGTTTGTAAACCTTAAGAAAGATCTTTTCATTAAAGCACGAGCCATTAAAACGAAAATTCGGCGAAAATAAAACAGTGCTTTGAAATGAAATAAATAAATAAGCTCTTATTAAACCTATTAGCACTTTAAGCACTAGATTTCCAGACACAATTAAAGGCAATTAAACTCTAAAGCTCCAGAACCAAACTCTGACAACACCACTCTGGATTCAAGGATTGAATCAGAGCTGTGTTGAAACTGCTGGTTTCACATCCCTCTCACTTTTAAAACACAAAAGCAGCAACTGTACCATGAGAAATTATTCTGCTTGTGACTGAGCAGCACGAATGTGAGTAGAGAATCAAGCAGCTGCATCTTCCAGTCTGCAAGAGCTAATCAAAAGAGAGCTGCCATCCTTTCCAGAAGGAACTGCTGCTTCATCCTCTCTCTGTGTAAATCAAATCCTCACGTGGAGCCCTCCAGACCTCACCCACTTCTTTACAACTTCATCACCTTCTCAGGCTCCAGCAGGAAGCAACTGGAGGTAACTGACCTCCAATGTGTTTCTCTGACTCAACTTCATTAAAAAAAATAAATATATA
>VYZU01010191.1:0-30800 GCA_013401355.1 Ceyx cyanopectus
TTTCTGTTTGGTTTGTCCTCTTTCTGGTAATTCTGTTGGTTTCCAGATATTTGACTTGATATATGAAGATGGTTCTGAAAACAGTGACTAAAAATCCCTTGCTTGAGGAGCTGAAAGCCAGCTTAGCAATATTCTATGGATATTTGTGCAGTTGTCAATCTCATCACTATCTGCAAAGCAGTGCACGTGGCCTTAAAAAGGAGGGTTCAACTTCATTTAATGTGCACTAGCAATCACAACCAAGTGTAAGAAAAGTGATGTGTGTGGATACAGAGTCTGATGCAATTCACCAGTACCAAAGCCAACGTTGCTTTACTCATCTGGGCACTCTTCTAGTTGGCAGTGCTCTGGTTTTACCTGATCTTTAACTGTAGGAGGCAGATTGTTGTCTGAATTCTTGGACCCAAGGGGATGAGATTTCTTGCTAGCATCCTTTGAAGTTAGGATTTAATAAAAGCAGTGGCAGTCCCAGGTGGCTTCAGAAGCTTCTGCTTAGTCTTGGTCCAGGGAAGAGCTGCTGTTTGGTCCCTGCAATTAGAGAAGCAACTTGGTGATGCGTGAGGTTGTAAGTACAAGTGTGGGTGGGTGAATTGCTGTTGATTCTTTTGCCCTTTGGGACTAAAGGAGCTTGTCCCTAGGCATATGTAGTGCTTGGGGGCAGAGGTAGGAGCATATAAATCAAATCATCTTCATTTTCACTTATGAGCATGGTGAGCAGCACATTATTTAGTGCTTCTCTGTAAACCTCAATTCCTGGTGAAAACAAACAGCTTCCTATCCATTGCTGCACCAGTTACTAATGCACAAGGAAAAGTTCCTTCCACTGTGTCACCTTGGAGAACTCCTACTGAGAGTTCTTGCCACATCTGTCTTGGGAGTCTAGGTGTTCTGACAAGCAGATCATCCTTCCCCAGGGGCTTCTTGGTTGCTTGGGGGGAGGAGATGCACAAAGCATTATTTAATTTCTCGTTGGATTTATGTGGTGTCTTCTGTGTTTATCAGAATTTTAAGTGTTATTTCTGGTATAAAATCAAAAATATTCTGCAGCTACCTCAGTGTTTCTTTAAAGCCCTTTGAAAAACAAATGAAAAAGTAACTACTTTTTTAAGAATTGCACTTACATACTTTCCAGACCAAAAAAAGTGTCCTTTCTTCAATTATTTATTGCCTTTTTTTTTTTTTTTTCCCTGTAAGTACTACTTCAGCAATTATGAAAAATTTGGACATGTGGAATGTTAAATTGGAATTATGGGAACTGAAGGAATTACTGGTTTTGTGGCTTTTGAGTAAACATTTGGGATTAACTCAAGATGCCATTAATATAAATAGGTCTTTAATTTGCTTAGAAGCCTAAGTATAATACTAGCTTTTGAATAATCTTCACCTTGATTATTTTACTTCATTCTAACAGTGAAAACAATGAATGCTTTTGCTGCCAAAAGAAAAGAACTGGAAAAGCTTAGGAGTAAAGGAGTAAAATGGCCCCGTTTGCTAGAGCAGATCATGAAATCCCAAGGGGTTGCCTTGCATTTTAAGTGATAATTAAAAAGTTTGCAGTACTAACATTTCAGTCTGGCTGGTGTCTTGTGAGCTGGAGCATGTGGATGACACAAACAGCATGGCTTGAATAGGTACTTGTGTTCTCTCACCTTCAGTCTCTTGGTTGCCTCACCACGAGTTCCCTCTTAATGGTCTTTCCAAAGTTCAGAGGCTGATGTTTTATCAAGCAGCAAATTGCATCCTTTTTCAGTAAACTTAAATATTACCTCTGTTGATTCTAAAATGCTTATTAATTCTAATGTCTACTTTACTTCTGTAACTAGAGGCACTGTTTTTTCCCTCACACTAGCTCCTTTACAGCCCTAATGAATGGAAAAGGCATTTCTGTTCCTTTTTCTTGTAATCTCAAAATTTACCTTGTTTTTGGGTGTCAGCAAGGGCCACACTGCAGCCTTTTGGAGCATAATATGGAGGTATAAAAATACCATCCTGCATGTAAAAGTGAAACCAAGTATTTATTATTAAAAGGGGATTAGAACAAAACCTTTAAAGATAAGTTGTAGTTACTGTATTTTCTTTCTTATTCAGGCTTGCATTAAGACCAAATATTCTTTGCCTCTAACAATGCTTGCAGGTTCAGTAGGCCTAAAATTAAAATTTTCTTTCAACTTTAAATAAATGTAACTCTCCTTTATGATGTTTGGGGTGGGTTTTTTGTTTGTTTGGGCTTTTAAAAAATTATTTATTGGGTTGGATTTTTGTTTGTTTGTTCTGTGGGGTTTTGCTTGTTTGTTTTGTTTTCCAGTTTGGGAACCTATAAAATTAATAAGAATTTAAGAAGTTTACCTTAATTCTTAATACAAAATACTCTTAATACAAAATTCTCATTAACACTCGTGGAATACTTATGAAATAAGTAATGTAGTAAGTGTAATTAATTATTAATTACATTAATAATTACATTAATAATTAATAATTACTCTTTCTCTGTAGGGTGCTGGTCAAGACAAACTTGGAATATACGTCAAGTCTGTTGTGAAAGGAGGTGCTGCAGATGTGGTTAGTAATATTCTTAAATATTAAGAATAAGTAAATATTAAGTAATAATAATTAGAATATTAAGAATATTAATATATATTCTTAATAAGAAGAATATTAAGTTCAAAGGTAGAAAGATCCTTCACAAATTACTGTAAACCTGTTTACTGGCATGTTTCAAGAGTTGTTTGATGTAGACCTTAGAGCTTTGGTGCATGAACTTTCTTCTCTCTGCACACGTGTCCAGGACGGTCGGCTGGCTGCAGGGGATCAGCTGCTCAGTGTGGATGGCCGAAGTCTGGTGGGGCTGTCCCAGGAAAGGTATGGAATCTTTCCTTGGCTGTCTACACAAAGAAAATGCTAAAGTAGTAGGGTAATGAAAAAGGCTGAAGCATTTTTTTTTACCTATTAATAACCTTATTAACAAATTCAATTGTTAGTCGTCCAACCGTGTAGTATTTTCTGTAGAAATTAGAAATTCTACTTGTCTTGTTGGTGTTGGCTAATAAGCATTTCTTCTAGTCATCATAATCTAATTTTAAAAGTATTAACCAGGAAAAGAATGTTTTCTCAAAAGATTCCTAGAATAAATGTGAGAAATCATGACATACAAACCAATAATAAGGAAAACTAAGAAATACAGTGCCTACATTTCTTTTGGTTTATTTGCTTTGGTTTTTATTGCAGGGCAGCAGAAATTATGACGAGGACAGGTTCTGTAGTAACACTAGAAGTTGCCAAACAAGGAGCAATTTACCATGGTCTGGCAACCCTGCTTAATCAGCCATCCCCAATGATGCAAAGAGGTAAAAATGCTATTATTATTTATGTTGATAACGTAAGTCTTAGATCAAAAAAGTCATAATAATTCACAGTAGCTTGCCAAATACTACCAATTAAATCAGAAAAGAAATATAATGGCAGAGAAAAAAAACATTTTTTTAAATAGTTCAAAATTATGCTAGTCTAATTATTAATAAATTGTCTTTTAAGAAAAAACATGATGCATTTAAACACAGTTTTGGGTTGAAGTAATTTTTACTTTAACAAGTGGAATATAATGAANAACTAGTAATAATGATTGTATCTTCTTAAGTTTCTGTGTCTCATCCTAAGCTCTTGGATGTTTCTCTGGTGTGTGAAGGAACAAAACACACATTTAAGTCATGTGCAAAATAATGTTGGAAAGGAAATAATTTTATGAGGAAAGACCTTTTCTATGTACAGGGTAGTACTACAGTATAGAAGAGAATGGGTTAAAAGAATAAATCCTTATTATCACAGTTTACACCATCCCAGATGCCATATGTCTCAGAGTCAGCAAGAGACAGAGCAAAGCTCATTTAGCTTCTCTGTCTATGGGTGTTCATTCCAAAAGCTCTTTAGAAGCACACAAANTGATGCATTTAAACACAGTTTTGGGTTGAAGTAATTTTTACTTTAACAAGTGGAATATAATGAATATGAAGGGCATTAAACTTCAGTGACTTTTATCTATTTCATAAAAGCTTCTCTTCTCTCAAAATATTACTTCCTTGTAACTAGAGAGTTCAATATAAGAGAGAAATTAAGGGAAACAAAGGCCCCTGGAACATATTTTGCCTTTTTTTTTAATTTTGTTTTTAAAAAACTAGTAATAATGATTGTATCTTCTTAAGTTTCTGTGTCTCATCCTAAGCTCTTGGATGTTTCTCTGGTGTGTGAAGGAACAAAACACACATTTAAGTCATGTGCAAAATAATGTTGGAAAGGAAATAATTTTATGAGGAAAGACCTTTTCTATGTACAGGGTAGTACTACAGTATAGAAGAGAATGGGTTAAAAGAATAAATCCTTATTATCACAGTTTACACCATCCCAGATGCCATATGTCTCAGAGTCAGCAAGAGACAGAGCAAAGCTCATTTAGCTTCTCTGTCTATGGGTGTTCATTCCAAAAGCTCTTTAGAAGCACACAAATCAATGGAACCCTGTGCAGTTGATACACGAGTGGGATGGTGTATCTGAAGAAGTGAGGATTTTAAAATCTAGTATTTGCTTTACTGGGAAATCATTGTGATGGTAGATGTGAGGTAGCTGTGGTTTGAAGAAGAAGCCAGACAGTATAATATAGTGAAAGGGGGAAAATAGCTATCCAACTGTTACAGTTTCTGACCGCCGTGGCTCAGGTAAACCTCGCCCCAAGAGTGAAGGCTTTGAGCTGTATAACAACTCCACCCAGAACGGGTCACCAGAGAGCCCCCAGCTGCCCTGGACAGAGTACAGTGAGCCAAAGAAGCTGCCCGGGGACGAGCGGCTGCTGAAGAACAGAGCTGATCATCGCTCCAGCCCCAACGTAGCCAGTAAGTGACAATGGCCCTCCCCTGGGGTGCAGGCTGCTCAATGCAAAAAGGGAATGATTGGATTTAGAAGTGGGTGAAGTTTAAAATGCCCGTGGAGGAATGATGTTTGGAGCAAGCCTCTTGTTAGAACTACTCAAAGGAAAAACCAAAGCGATGTTGTGAATGCTGTTATTTGATGAAGTGATGTCAGTTGTTACTCACAGTCATGTAAATGCTTCCTTTACCTTTCCAACAGATCAGCCTCCAAGCCCCGGGGGAAAGAATGCTTATTCATCTGGAACTACCACCAAAATAACCTCAGTCTCCACTGGAAATCTTTGTACAGAGGTCAGAAGTGGCAAGCAGAATGCTGGCTATGAAACTGTCCTTGGCTATCAATAGAGTCAATGTATTTCGGTTAAACCAGTGTCTCACTTGGCTGTTTGAACATGATGCTGGTGCTAGTGACTGAGGGCTTTGCTTGCTGCAGTTAATGACAGATGGAGACAACTTTGACTGCTTTTATTACATTTTGTGCATTAAGTTGTCCTTGTGATTTCTTAGGTTTGTACAATACTGTGTGCTTGTTTTCAGACCGTAGAAACACGAGTCATAACTGTAATTATATTTGATCATAGACAATCTCTTTATCTTATTTTCTAGAAGAATAATGCTTTTATTAGAAAAAAAAAATTCTGAAAAAATGCATGTTTAGCAAAATATACCATACAGTCTAATTAGAAAATGGCTACTTTATGTTCTTTCTACTGCTTTTAGGAACAGACTCTGCCACCACGACCTGAAGCTTATCCCATCCCAACACAGACCTATACTAGAGAATATTTCACATTCCCAGCTTCCAAGTCCCAGGATCGAATGGGCCCAGCTCAGAGTCAGTGGCCAAATTATGAAGAAAAAACACAGGTCCAGGCAGAAAGTAATCATTCAATCAATACTACAATGCAGGTGAGCAGTCATTTCTTTCAGTATAATTAAAAAACAAAGAAACTGCCTGCTTTCCACTCCCAAACTGCTGGATATGCTTTTGCAGAATAGCCAACTCTATAATCTCTGAGCTGTTGAGGACAAACTATAACAGAGGCAGGTGAGAACAACTCTAGTGTTGCCATGATTGCTTGGTTCAGAAACCCTGCTATTTTTAATTTATTTGTTTGGGTTTTTTTTGTTGTTCTTTTTTTTTTAAATTGGCCTCTGTAGAATTTATAGCTCATGTTCTGCAGACCTGTTAGAGCTAATGGGGTGTAGATGTTAGTAATGTTTGCTTTGCAGAATGTGTTTTGGCTTTCTGAAAAGAAAACTAAATCTTTCACTCTTCCAAGAAGGTTTACATGGAAAAATCTCTTTGCCTGCAGGATGTGTTAAGTGACAAAGTGAAGTATTAAAAATGAAATAAGACAGTACTTTGAGACCTATTCAAGGTCTTCACTGCAACACAGACTCTGCTCTCAGTTTAAAAAAAGAAAAAAATCAAGTTGCATCTGTTACCAAAGTGCAATTGCTTCTTGACCTACAATTATTTTACCTCTATTTAATTTTATAAATTAAAAATATAATGGTTTTCTACCCTTTTAAGATGGCATTACTCATATCAATACAGGATATTAAATATAGATCTGCTAAATCCAGTCACTGGATCATCTTTTTCTCTAATCCACCAGAGATTTAAAAATTTATAGAGATAACATTTCTTTTTCTATTTCTTATTTTGTGATACATGCAGAGCCTTCCACCAGGCTCTGTATGTTTTGTTCTTGGAAGAGCAGTATCATGTAAATTATAGAAGCAAAGTAAGGGGTCATTATTGATCATTCACATATGGTCAAGTGAATTCAGTAAAATATTGATGGAATAAAAACTTGGTGGGACATTTTTCCCCTCAGTCTTGTGGGATATCAAACTAATAATCTTTGAAGAAAGTAGGTGATATACCCAAAGTAGCTTGGTGATTTTGAAGAAAAAATGTTGCAAGCTAAATGTGGCGAATAGCTATGGAAATATTTGGCTGAATTTCCATGTTTAACCTCTTCCCATTTCATGATTTTTATCTCATCTAATCTTAGCTGCATAGTTCACATATCTAGGTGGTCAGTGATGGGACAGGACAAGTCTCATTCCTCCAGAGAATCATTCCTACTCATTTGTCTTTGCTGCCTGGACATGTATCTCTCCCCTGGTTAACACAAGATTGAGTAGCTTAGGTGAGGTGGTTAAAACTGGTGAGGTGCATCCCATCTATCAGAGTTGTTGACAGATACTGAATTTGAGCTGTGGTGTTGCAGCTGAGTGCAGTGCAGAAAAGCAATTTCATAAAGCAAATGCCTAGAAGCTATGGCTCTTGACAAGCACTGAAAGAGTGTGCAGTATTCCCCCATCATAAAATAGTTATTTTAAGACAGATTTTTACAGTGTGAAGTGGGCTTGTAAGTAAGGAAAAAAACAAAACCTAAACCACAAAAAACAAAACTGCCATAAGCTACTGACCAATCTGAAATGCCTGTTTTTGTGTTCTGAAGGCATTAGCAAACTGTTTGTCTAGGTGCATCTTTACAGCAAATCTAGCACAAATAGCTGTGTGTTCAGCTCTGATGGAGTAGTAGAGCATAAAAAATACATTTGTTCATCTCAAAGAAGGCATTCTTTTGAGGTCATGGTTCAGGTCGTTGATGGAGGAAAACCAAAAGGAGTTTGCTTTGTTAGTCTTCTTTCAGTTGTTGATAATTGGTGCATTATGTGTTCAGTGCTTAGGAGTTCCTGACACTGAAAGTAGGAATATTTGCTTCAAGAAAATCATTAACAGATTTGATAAGCCTAATTTATGGTCCAGTGTTCCTTTTCAGGAGGTTGCACAGTGCAGTGAGACCCCAAGCTTGTATTAAAAAAATCTCTTATTAGTTTCAGTAATAGGAATGCAGTTTGTGAGCCCTTTTCAACTATGGTTTAATATAGATGGACTATGAAGTACATGCCTTGTTTAACATTTTCCATCATGTTTGATGCACTGAAAAAGCACCAACTGTGCAGCCAGATACACCCACACTCCCAGAGCAGGTGAAATGAGACCTGGCTGCCCAGATTCCCTACCTGTGAATATAGTAACCAGAGCTTCCTGCAGGTCATCTTGCCTGCTAGTGGAGGGGGGTGGGCAGGGACTGCCTTCCCTTTCTCTCTCTCTCTCTGTCTCTCTCCCTCTCTCTCTCTGCAGCCCTGTTGTTTGCCTGTGCAATAGGAGAAGTGCTCAGTCCAGCCAGAGGAAGGCTGGATGGCAGAGGGGTGTGCCTGTGCTGCTGTTCTGAGCTGCCTGTTCTCTGGTGCTCCCCTGTGGGGGAGGGGGGTGTCGGGGATAGTCCTAAGAAGTTCTGCAAGCTGGGAAGGTTTTCATCTTAAGCTCCATTTTTTATTTCTTTCCTCCCAGGCCAGATTTTTGGGCATTTCAGAGGTTGCAGAGCCTCCCATTACTTGAATGAGATAAAAGGACTAGAACTAAGAAGAGCATTTTATTGTTGGGAAACTCACTGAAATGCTGAAGTTCACTAAAAGTTATTACCTTCTGTAATGAGAATGCAGTTTGTGAGGCATTTTCAAGTGTGTTTTACTCTCGATGGACTGTGAATTACAAGCCTTGTGTGTTTCTTTGCAGCGCGTGGCTCGTTCCCAGGAAGAGCTCCGGGATCAGGGTTTCCAGGCAGACAGGGGCCGTTTGGAGGTGGTGATTCGCAAGGAGGCGGAGTACCTCGATCGCAAGTCGGACAGCGATCAGTGGATGAATTCATCTGTGGATTCCAGCACCTCCAGCCAAGAACACCTGAACCATTCAGCCAAACCCGTGTCTCCGGGCTCTTGCCTAACTAAAAGCGGACCTGGCCGCTGGAAAACTCCAGCTGCTGGCCAGCCGACTCCAGTGGCAATTTCCCAGCCCATCAGAACAGACCTGCCCCCGCCGCCCCCGCCTCCTCCGGTGCATTATGCAGCCGAGTTTGATGAACTGCAAATGGATTTGCCTTTGCCTCCCCCTCCTCCTCCAAATCAGATAGGAGCACAAGCGTCTTCCCAGGTAGCCGCTGCTGAGCGGAAGAAAAGGGAAGAGCACCAGAGGTGGTATGAGAAAGAGAAGGCGCGTTTGGAAGAAGAAAGGGAAAGGAAACGTCGCGAGCAGGAAAGGAAACTGGGTCAGATGCGTTCCCAGCCTCTCATTCCTGCCCAGCCGGTGGTTCCCCCCGTTCCCCTTCAGCAGGTGAAAGCAGACAAACCCTCAACTTTGCAGAGGCCTCAAGAAACAGTCATTCGAGAGCTGCAGCCCCAACAGCAGCCCCGGACTATAGAGAGGCGGGACCTCCAGTACATTACTATCAGCAAGGAAGAGCTGTCCTCTAGTGACAGCCTCTCCCCAGACCCCTGGAAGAGGGATGCTAAGGAGAAACTGGAGAAGCAGCAGCAGATGCACATTGTGGACATGCTGAGTAAGGAGATTCAGGAGCTCCAGAACAAGCCTGACCGTACAGCAGAAGAGAACGATCGCCTCCGCAAGCTCATGCTGGAGTGGCAGTTCCAGAAGAGACTTCAAGAATCAAAGCAGAAGGATGAAGATGATGATGAAGAGGAGGATGATGATGTCGACACTATGCTGATCATGCAGCGACTGGAGGCAGAAAGAAGAGCAAGGGTAAAAGGGGATGGTCCTTTCTAGACAGAAGTGTTGTAGATATTTATCTTGGTGGGCTCTCTGGCTTTGCCCGGGTATTCTGATGTTGTTAGTAAAGGAGGATGAAGCTTTCTTAAATACCTTAAACTCTGAAATTGCTAACTCTCAGTGGCTTCACCAGCTAAGTGATGTTTTGTGAAAGTATCATAACTACCTATTGTAGAATCCAAGCTGGCAGATCACATTTCTGGTTGTGAAGAAAGAAATTCCTTTTGGATAAAGGAATTTTGCAATGTACCAGGACTAGGATTAGAAGGTTAAATATGGCAGCAGTTAACTTATAGGAAGATAAGCAGAAACATATGAAAGCCTCGAGGAGAATCAGGAACAAAAATAGTGGGATTTTGGTTTCTTCCCCAGCACCCCCACCCCTCAAACATATTTACCTCTAAGAATTCTCATTTATAGTCTTGGACCTGAGCACAGGCACTGAACACAGAACATGCTGGTTTTGGGGAACAGTGAGCTCAGCTGAGATCCCACCTTGCAGGCTGGGATATAAGGCAGCTGCTGCCTCTGCCTTTAGCACCACCTCAGTGGTGACCCCAGCAGTCTGGGAGGCAGCATTAGGTTGAGCCATGTGGTTTTGAGGTAACAACCACAGCACCCCATCTAGAGCTCCAGTTCACATACACCTGTGGTTTGCATGGTGTCCAGTTTAGTCAGTATCAGACAAGGTTTGCTTACCTTAGCTTCAGTACTGAGAAAACATAGGTAGTAAGATAGTAGAGTTGAATAGTGTGATGAAGCTTTTCTCACTCTGCTGGTGGCTGGCTCTCAGAATCTGTTAAATCTGTTGTTCCTGAGAAACCATTTCTATAGCAACATTTGTTTTTCTTTTCTGAATAACAGCAGGGATGGGATACCAAAGTTACATACCAATAGCCATGCCTTGACAGGCTTAAAACTATGTCTTGGAATATGCTGAATATCTTCTGTTTGTTTGTCTTGAAAAGTTTCCTTAATTCTGTGATAACAATTTCTAATTTTTGGTAAATGTTTGGATGTGCTAATTTTGACATTTGGAAATAGCTTTCAGCTTGAGTAGTATTTGAGTTTCAGGAGTGTTTGGGCAGCTTGATTTCCTAAACTTGCTCTTCTCATGTTGCTGCAGTCTGCATTGCTTTCCTTTTTTCTTGTGGCTAACTTTTTAGTACTGTGTAAAACAACAGATCCCTCAAACTTGGAAACTTAAGAAAGGGAAAGCTAAATATAATCTTTGGAAAAACAGTTTGCATTAAAGACCAGCATCACTACCATGTAATTTGCAGCACATAGGCAGTTACCTGTGGGCATAAAAAAAATCCATGTACAACTGCCATTTTAGCAAACAGTGTCTATAAAATTTTACTATAGCAAGGCTCAAGGAGCCATGTGTCATTAACAGAAAGCCAGTCGTATTGCAGAGCATTGATTCAGTGTCCTCTGCAAGTGCTGGGTTTAAAATACTGCTTCTGCATAAAGTTCTTCCAGCATTTTGGAACATTTTAAAACTAAAAAAGTAACAGCTGTCTTGAACTGAAGCAGTGTTTGCATTTTGGTTACCTTTCACTGTCTATACTATGGCAGATGCAATAAAAAACATCTCTGGTGAATTACTGAGCCTTTGAGTTAGTCAAACAGGTAGTGATAAAAAAAATTTGGATTATTTGATTGGTTTGATTTCTGTATTTCAGGATTCTGTCAGTTCAGTTCCTCATTCTAAAGCAGCTGACTTAAATACAATAAAATGCTTTTGAAATAGCACAAGTTTAACCTATCTTTGTTTTCACTGTGCATCTTTCTTTTTTCCCTCTTTCTTACTACCTGCAGCAGACTGCTGTGCCAGCAATCTCTGTTCTAGATTTGGTATGTTTGTTTCTTTCTCTTCAATATCTCTTTCCTATTTCAATTCTTGGTATTATTAATAACCACTGTATGTGCTTTGGATGATGATTTGGCATCTTTGGGGTGCTCAGCAATCATTGTGATACCATAAGCAGTGAGTTAACTATAAACATGCATCTGAATGTTTCCAGATGTGGTGACTCCTTTCCCTGTGTTCCCTTCCTTTTGGATGCTGTGTTCTGCTTGCAAGGCTTTATTTGTTTGTTGTAGCAAGGGTCTAATAGCAAACTGTGTGTTTGATGTTCTGTGAAGTCATGTTTATAAAATTCTTACCTCACAGCCTGCTCATTAGTAGGTTTTAGAAGAGCTCTAACAGCCTCATTCCTTGCCAATTTGAAGTGAAATTTGTCCTGAGAACCTAGTCATAGAGGGTAGTGTTTCAGAAAATGCTGGAATCTTTGTTGTTTACAGGTGTTAAAATTTTCCCATGAAAGTTAAAATGGGTGGTAAACTTAGAAATTACTTCTGAACAAATATTTCCAAGTAGGTCACATAAACATGCAGTTAAGTTACCTTATAATTGAACTTTCAATTGGTCAATACTGTTCTTTTGCACAGGAAGCATGACAGGCTTTCAAACTGGGACAGTAATTGCTGTGACTCCAGCTAGCTCTCTATTTTATTGCTGGTTTGGAAATGGATACATGGAAAAGGAATGCTGTAGTCTTCTAGAGAAGAAGTACATCCCCTTCAGAGTGTATTTCTCTAGAATCATGATAATGATTTGGAAAAAAAAATGCTTGTAAGTCCTTTGCCATTTGTGCTGCTGGAAGAAACTGAATGTGTCTGTTCAAAATACAGATTCAGATATTCAGCACTGTTTTTTATAAAAAATCCTACACCTTTTAAAATGTTTATTTCCAATAACTTAGTAAGTCTGTCTAGAGTGTTTGGCTTTGTATCTGTGTGGAACATGAATGTTAAGCAGTTGACAGCAGTGAAAGAGGTGAAGCATGTCAGCTTGCTCAATTAATGGGCAGCCAGCAGTCTGATTTCTCACATCTAGTATCTATCAGTATTTTTTTCTTATGACTACGCCTATATATTTTTTTGCCTAAGCCTTGCTCCTCAGAGCTGCAGCTGGCTAGATAAAGTACTTTGCCAAGCAGGCTGTAAACTTCTGGATCTTTCAGTGACAAGAGCTTGTGAAGGCAGCCAGAATCATCAGCTTGAGAAATGGAGGGGACAAATCCAGAGGCTTCAGGCGAGTGAACAGCTACTCAGAGGATTATCCAAGGCTGTGAGTGAACAGCTACTCAGGATTATCCAAGGCTGTACCTGCTGACACCTCTGCTGAATGCTGAGGAGATAGTAGAGGAAACATCTGGGCTTCTGCAGCTGCTGCCATGGGCAGAAATATTGTGCTAGATACATCCATGGCCTGAATCAATTGGGGATTTATTACATGCCTAAGTTTAGCTTTAAAAAACAAAGGGAAGCTAATTCTGCAATAGAGTATGGAATGCTACACCCAGCAAATACCCCTTTTTCCCAATTTCACAGTTTTCATACTGTTCACAAGGCTTTCTGAGCATAGCTGCATATATACTCCATTATGTGTCCTTCATGGACACGAGTAACTACTTAATTTTTCTTAAAATAAATAAATTAATAGAATGCTCAGTGCTTTTTAGGTGAGGATTGGTGATAGCTCTTCTGCTAATTGCAGGGCTGATGAAAGGTGATGAATAGTTAATGCACAGATTATCAACTTGGCTACTGTTTGTCTTTTTCAAATTCCCCAGACCACAAACAGATCAGATACAGCTTTAGCTGTCATAAGTAAATAAGCATAAATGCAAAGTTCCTCCAGAACATGTTTTAAAAATGCTCTAAGCAGTGCTTGGAGAAATTAATTTTGTCTGGAACATGAGACTTGCTGGATGCCTGCCAGCCTCATGAATATCTTAACATGTCTGGTGTGGACCAGCCCGTTGAGCTCAGTCAGAAGGTGCCCTTTTTTGTCCTGCTAGGACAAAAATGCTGACCATTTGGGATGAAGTTTGAGTTGGGCACTGGTGTGTGCCATTGCAAACAGAAAGTCCTGCAGGCACTCTGGTGTGCCTCTCCATCCCACTGTTCCCTGCCTTGGTCTGGGATTCTCCATGGTAGAAATCCATTACTAAAGAAATGAAGCATCATTCTCCTAATAGTTGATCTATTCTCACTTGTTTTTACATATAATTATTGCCCTTTTTATTAAGTATTATGTTTAGAATAGCCTCTGACCTGGATATAGTGGTCTTCTCAATTTTCTAGCTCCAGTGTTCACAACAGTACCCAGGTGGGCATCTGTCCAAGTTGTCCCTTCTTTCTTTCATTAATGTCATGAGAAAATGAAACCAGCCCTACTTCAGCTTTACTTTAGTTTGAAACAGCTTCTTGTTTAAGTGCATTTGAAGGGGGTTATCTGCTACTAAGCACAAAGGCAGCCATGCCCTGACCTGGGATCAGTAACTGCCACATCCAGGTTTTCTATAAATGCAATTGGGGCAGAATCAAGAAGTTTTCCATGTATAAAATTTTAACTTTGCAGTTTTAGCTGGTTGTGTTTTGTTTTGTTTTGTTTTTTGGTAAGAGGAAATTACTACTTTTGTATAAACTCTTTTGAATTACCAGCTGTCTTTTTCGACATCATTATTACCTCTTTTGCTAAAATAATGTCTAATTTTCTTCTTGAGCTTTCATGCTCAGAAATGTTTTTTTTTAACACTTCAAATGAGAGGCATTTCCACTGCTATTACTCTGTTTAGCTGCTTGGAAATGTAGAAAGCAAATGTTTTCAAAAGTACCTGTTGCACAAGGTCATAAGATACCTGTAACATAAATACTGCATGTGCAGTGGGGGGAAATAATTACCAGAGAATTAGTCTAAAAAGAAGTTTGTTTTTAGAATTGATTGGAAAATTGATGAGAGAACCTAATCTGCTTTAAAGCACATTTCCTGTTAATTAGTGGAGAGATACCTACATGAAGGTTGTCCTCAAATTCTGTTAAGCTAAATTACTGTATCACTATGGCTGCATTTCTTAAGGGCCTTTTGCTGTGAAGCTGAAGTGTAAAATCAAATCCAGGAGTAGAGGAGTAACAAGGTCCAGTGATTTTCCAATTTATACCAATCAGTATAAATTGAGTCTTGAGTGGGAGCAGAGAGAGGAAATCACTTTAGAACATCTGCTGCAGTAAGAAATAACACAGCATGTATTCCAGAGGACTTCTACTTGTGAATATTAGTGTGCCAGTGAATATTCCTCTCCACTGAGGGCTTAGAAACTGTTAGCATGACAGAATGCAAAGTTTGGATGGTTGCTCAGCTTTCTCAACTGTGCAGTGTTGAGCATAAGCATATATAAAATCAAATAGTATTGTCTGCTAGACAGAGTTTGTGTGAGCTGTTTCATCCCAGCAGTCAGAGATTTCTTTGCCTCACCCTTTTTCCAAGCCACATCTGTTGGAGATACAGGGGGAGATTTGATTTATCTCCCGAGACTGTTTGCAGACTTGCTGAATGAGCCTGTTACTTTAACTGGATTGACCCTTTGACTAATGAGTCATGATTTTCCAGTCCTTAAATACTAATCCCAAATGAAAAACCAATTGGTTGCTGGAGCTGTGGGCTCTTGGTTTCAAGTATTTAATTTCACTTTACTGTACCTATGAGACTAGGGTTGCTGAAGCTTTTTGGAATGCGAGTCACCTCAGTTTTCTGCTATAGACTGTTAAAATTCTCCCTATGTGTTTTGTGCTTTTATATATGTAGTCATATGCTTATATATATTTTTTTTTTTTGATTAGAGTAATTAAGTGTATCAAAGTTACACTTGAACAGCTGGGAAGCCCATCGATTTACCATAGCTTTCCCTGTGCTGTAGTGTTTCCTGAGCGATTTTTAGATGCAAATGCTTGTGTTACGTTGGGGTTTTGTTTGCTGGACCCAGCTGCCCCCCCGGGCGCCAGGCAGATGCCAGCTCTGTGTGTGTCAGTTGCAGGACGAGGAGCGGCGGCGGCAGCAGCAGCTGGAGGAGATGCGGAAGCGGGAAGCGGAGGACAGGGCCCGGCAGGAGGAGGAGCGGCGGCAGCAGGAGGAGGAGCGGACACGGAGAGAGGCTGAAGAAAAGGTGGTGGTTTTCTGAGTGCTGCAGGGGTTCTGGGGCTGCTCAGCCTGGCTATTGACAGCTCAGCGTTGGGTCAGCAGTGCTTAAATAGCCCTGGAGATAAGGGGTGTGGCCCAAGGGTTTGGTTTATCCAATGTAAAACTAAAAGTAGTGAAGCAAAAAGCACATTTGTGGTGGCCAGTTGGCTGCTATTGCAGCAATAATGCCACAGGATTACCAGCTCAAGGGTTCTAGCAGTGGCAGGGACTGGTCTTCAGAGACTTTTCTGGCAGAAATCAGTACTTTCCTTCAGCCACCCAACACCACTTGCCCACCTTCTGAATTAGAACAGCTGAGTTAGTGCTGTCGGGCTTTGCTGTGTCCCAGCAACTGCACTTAAATACTTCTGTGATCATTGTTTTACACAGATAAACATGGAGTACTCTGTATTGGCATTTATGTTTGAACTGTGGGAGGAAAAGAAATTGGGTTCTAGAAAGTAGTACACAATTTCAGCAGATAAGTCACTGTGCAGTCAGAGATGGTCACAATTCTGGGTTCCTTCAAAATAAACATAAATTTGAGAAACATTATTTGCTCAAAACTGGAAGTCAAAGCACCTCATTTAACATGTTTAAGACCCTCTTTTTCCTAGAGAAAGAACAGTTACTTTTGCTCAGACTGAAGAGTTGTCTGTTAGTAACACAAGCGTGGAGAAAGAGGGCTAGCTTGTAACAGTGAGAGATCTTGGAAAATTGAGCAAAAGTATTTTTAAAAGCCCACAACTTAGACATATGCACTTTGCTAATTTGTTTCATTAGATTGTTTTCAAGCTTTGTTTGGTTTCCATAAGCAGTTGATGAGTTGAAGGCTAAGCTGGGGATGGTAGGTGAGAAGTGAGGAAAGTGTATCTGGGTCTGAGGAGAGTATTTAAAAATATACTGTAGGAAGTTATGAAAACAAAAAAAAAAACCAGAAACAAACAAAACCCAAGATTTCTTAACTTCTGTTACTGATACAGCCAAATGACATTTGGATCACACACTTCAAAGGGTTTTTGCTGCAAGATCTCAATTGAGACATTTGCACATCTGCCAACTCAGAACTTAGTACCAACTGACCTATTACAGTGGAAGTAGGGAGCATTACAAGGAGATGAGTTTCCTGTCTTTGCGAGCACATTTATTTAATTAATTCATTTATTTTTAATTTATTTGGGGTAACAATGTTGAGCAAATAAGGTGGATTTTCAAACACATGACTTAGAAAGGATGATTGTTTAAGATGTCATGTATTTCAAGCAGAAGTGATAACTGTGCTTGGATTAAAGGGATTTTGTAACATACAGTTTACAAATACACATTTTCATTATCATGCAAACTACTGAATAGACCCTATATGAATTTACAATGTAGCTTAGACAAGAGCTGAACAGAGTTAAATGCTGCTTCATTTAAATGCAGTAAAAATCTTTTAAACTGGACAAGCATGTAGAAGATATTTAATGGCCTTTTAAATGGTCAATAGCCTCATATAAATATCATCAGCATGGGGTGGGTTTTTTGCTTAAAAACAATAGCTTGTTTTAGAGAAGCTTTTTTGTGATTTGATTTCTTTGTGAAAGCAGCTTTGCTGGTGTTTATACTAGAAGCTTTGTCAGGAGCCCTCTATCCCAGGTCTGTGCTGCTGAGTGTACACTGAGCAAGCATGCAGCAGAATCACACAGCTCCTTCTTTAACATTGGATTAATTTTTAGTGATTTTCCTCTCCCACAGATTCTTACAGCTTTAGTAAATCTCCCTCTTGTTGACTGTAGATACCTTTTGAGTAGTAAATGCTGGAATTGCCCTTGGTTCACACGGGCAGTGGTAAATCTGGAGCTAATCTCAGCGCTGTTACCGGGCGGCTGCCGCTTGTTCCGTAGCAGTAAAGACTCTGAGTCCACGCAGATGCCCTGAAAAGGAGGCTGAAAAAGCTGCTTGTGGCAGTGATGGAAAACTGGGATCTGTGTCAGTGGGAATGCCTGTGTGACCCCTGTGTTGTTTGCTCTGGGCTTGCAGAGGCGGCAGGAAGAGGAGTACTACAGTCGCCTGGAGGCCGAAAGGCGGCGGCAGCACGACGAGGCGGAGCGGAGATTGCTGGAGCCTGACGAGCCCGGTCTGTACAGACCTCCGCTTCCACGGGAATATGAACTCCCATCCCCAACCCCTTCAGCTAACGCTCCTCCTCCCCCACCTCAGCGAAACACCTCTTACCTCAAAACACAGGTCCTCTCCCCTGACACGATTTATACTGCCAAGTTTGTTGCATACAATGATGATGATGAGGAGGAGGAGGATTCCAATCTAGCAGGTCAGGATAAGTACTCCAGCACAAGAAAATCTTATGGTGACTTTCCTCCTGCCCTTAAGCCACAGCAGCCCTCCCGCCAGCCTCGCCCAGTTTCAGATGGCCTCTTTCTTTCCAACTCATTCCAGTCATCTTCAGTCAATGCCAACAGTACCGCTGCCAAAAAAAGCCAGCCCCCACCCCCACCCATCAAACCGAGTTTCAGCCATGCCAGCAACTCTAAAGGTAGACACTCTGAAATCAATCATCTCTACAGAACTATCCTCATGTTTTCAACTCTGGTGCTGTAGATTGGATCACTTCCTTCGTGATTTACTATTTTCCCACTTAATCACTATTTGCACTGTGGTGATCTAACTTAAATCCTGATATTAATGTGAATCTTACAATTTTTAATCGTTTTGATCTCTCAGATTTCCTTGTTTCTTACCCATCCTCTTCAGAAGCAAAAATTCTGTCTTTCACACAATCAGAAATTATTTTAACTGCTGCTCAATCAGTTCAAAGTACTGTTGGTTTTGGCTTTCACTCTGTATCTTTCAGTGATTTGTTTTGTATGACTGACCATTGGTTAGGGCATCTGGAAGTGCACCTTTCTTGAACACAGGAAACCTTTTCTGGTGGGTTCAAGGACAGAGCTTATCTTCTGCTTTCATTATTGGTACCAGGGTTCTCTCTTTTAATAGTGTGTGCAAATGGCTTTAAAAATGACCTTGGTAGACATAGTTCTTAAATAATCACCAAGAGGCAAGCAGGACATGAGTTAGTTTCATGTACTGGCCACCCCTCCTGTACTTCTGGCTTGTATAGTGCAGTTTTCTTGCAGTAGGAGACAAAAGTCTAAATTTCATCTTAGTGCTTTTTGCCTTACTCCATCCCTCCCCTTCGACACCCCCTTATTTTTTTTGTCTCATCATATTTCTTTTATAACTCCAAGTGGACAACCATAATGGAGTTTAATTCCAAGTAAATCTCTAGATGCCAGCACCATATTTTAGATGCAGAGAACTAGTTTAGCTGTAGTTAGGAGTTAAAAGCTAATTCAGTCCAAAGTTCCAGGCTAAATATTTCTTTAAACTGCTGTCTGTATAGGTCTCACTCTCTTGCAGTTTATTGATAAAATATTTTGTCTTTATTTAGCAGCATCTGCCATTGCTTCCCCTACGTTTGTTTCTTCCTGTATTCTTCTGCAGGGGATGCTGGCCATGACAGAACTCCAGTTCATCCTTGTTATTTGTGCTGGAAGTCAACAAATGCTTGACAACCAACTGCAGCCAATCAGATCATCCTAGAATGCAAGCAGAAGCAAAGGAAACTAATTGTTAATGCTGGGTTGTAGCCAAGCAGCTAACTTGTTTACTGGATTCAAGTCTGAGTGGCAAATCTGGAAGCCTCCAATACAGTATATCCGTGATCACCTTTTTGGCCACCCATCAAGCTACAAAAATCACTTTCTTTAATGAGAGGTGTGGTGTGCCATGGTCACAGGGAGTGTACAAGCCTCAGAAGAGGTTCTTTCTATCAGAAGCACTTCTAATCCAGCTGCAGTAGTGCATGAGTCTGATTTAGGGTATGTATGAGGCCATGCAGGGACACCACAGTCTGAGCTTCCTGCCCATGTCCTTTTCAATTAAGGTTCAAGTCATTGTTTTCCAGCAAGGCATCCTTTCCTTTGTAGGGCAAATTAGCTTCTGCTACAGTTGGACTGCTGCCAGTGCTGAAGAGGAGCTCTGCACAATGTTTCATAGTTTTAGTATCACTGAAGGGACAGTAGTTTAGCTCCCTTGGAATTATTGTGCAACTGATAGAGTTGATGCTTAGCAGTTTCTCTGCTTGGAATCAGTACAGCACCCAAGCTGCATAAAACACACAGATACTCATTTAAAGGGGAAAAAAACCCAAACACCCTGTTTGTTTACCTTGGTGTTGTCTGCTGTGAGATCTCACAGTGCAGTAGTCCCTGTGGATCCTGCAGTTCCTTCTGTCACTCCTTTCTGGCTCTGTCAAAGGTTCCAAATCTTAATGGCATGTAAGGGAAGGTTTCAGCTTTTCTGTGTGTTGTCATTAGATGGGAGTGTAAGCAGACACTGCACACTACTTACTACCTGCTATGGACTACCATTAAAATGATAATAATTCTGTTACTCCTACCTACCATGCACATGAACCCACTGATAAACCAGTGAAGAAGCAAACATTTCCTTCTGTGCCAAAGAAGTTATGGGTCTGTACCAGAAGGACTCTAGCTTTTGAGCACCTTATTTCACACAGAATTAATGAGTTAAAGTAATACTGAAGACAGCCAGGAAATGTGTGCAGAAGGTTCTCTTTAAACTCTATGATGATAAGTTGTCAGCTTACTCTTGGGAGTAATCTGAAATGGCATGAAACTTGTACTGTACAGCTGTCCTGGATTTTTGTTCTTTGAAAGGACTGTCTTTTTCTAGAAGTAGTTCTTTTAACTGACTATAATAGATTGTAAAATGTGCTTTCCATCACACCACGTAGGCTTCCAAAGGTCCTTGCTTCCTTCCTTATTTGGCACTTTGCAGGTTGTACATAAAATGAATTAAATCATTCTAGAACCATCAGTCACTAGTTGCCACCACCACTCTTCTTGCTTCCCATCATCCACAACCCAGAATGACATTTCATAAGTAATTGCATTTTCCAATCCTCCTTTCAGTTAATTTTAATGGAAAAAAGAATCTCAGGAGAGTGAAATGTTCTGTGATATTTTTTCCATATGCTTGTGGTTGTTCTTTTTTTTCCTCCCCTTGGAAAACCATCTGAAGGTCATTCTGCAAAGATCTGGTTAGGGTTTTGGTAACAATGAAAGAATATTGTAGTGATGCTTGGCCTTTAATAACCTAATTCATAAACCATACAACTAATTCTGAATACTCTTATTTCATCATTTTGAAAATAGCCATGAGAACAGGTTAAGTTCCCCTGCTCCAGCTCCTCTGAAGACTGCCTGCGTAACGTACAAAGCCGTTTGCACCAGCTGCAGAGTTCACTGTGCAGTCCCATCTCCCATCCTGCTGACTGTTCCACTGCTGTCCTTCTCAGCTCTCCTCTCTTCTCAGGCTTCACTCTGGCAAACCACGCTTCTGCAGATTTTGCTCTTGTGCCTTCTTCCACTGGGTCCCTTCACATTGCTGGGTCTGTCAGCTAACCCAGCAAAAAACCTTGCGACACCCAAAACAAAACTGCTGTGCGAGTGTAACCCACCCAGCACGTGGATCAAAGTGTGTGGAAGTGCTTCCATGCATGTTCAGACTCAAGGCTGAAAGGAAAAAAGAGGCTTCATATCCCTGGCATACCAAATTTGGGCTGCTACAATTTTTTGGATGGAAAAAAAACAGAGCCTACAACACGCTTGCTAAATTTGCTTGTGTGTTCCAGCCTCATATTTCTCTTATTGAATATTTATGAGAAGTTTCATATACCAGTGGAAGAAGCAAACATTTCCTTCTGTACCAAAGAAGGTTCACAAGACATAACACGTACAATACTGAGACCAGAACTGTCTGAAGACAAATACAAGCACTGTGCTGATGCTTATTTTTACTCTTTTCCNCCTTTCCTTTGTAGGGCAAATTAGCTTCTGCTACAGTTGGACTGCTGCCAGTGCTGAAGAGGAGCTCTGCACAATGTTTCATAGTTTTAGTATCACTGAAGGGACAGTAGTTTAGCTCCCTTGGAATTATTGTGCAACTGATAGAGTTGATGCTTAGCAGTTTCTCTGCTTGGAATCAGTACAGCACCCAAGCTGCATAAAACACACAGACACTCATTTAAAGGGGAAAAAAACCCAAACACCCTGTTTGTTTACCTTGGTGTTGTCTGCTGTGAGATCTCACAGTGCAGTAGTCCCTGTGGATCCTGCAGTTCCTTCTGTCACTCCTGTCTGGCTCTGTCAAAGGTTCCAAATCTTAATGGCATGTAAGGGAAGGTTTCAGCTTTTCTGTGTGTTGTCATTAGATGGGAGTGTAAGCAGACACTGCACACTACTTACTACCTGCTATGGACTACCATTAAAATGATAATAATTCTGTTACTCCTACCTACCATGCACATGAACCCACTGATAAACCAGTGAAGAAGCAAACATTTCCTTCTGTGCCAAAGAAGTTATGGGTCTGTACCAGAAGGACTCTAGCTTTTGAGCACCTTATTTCACACAGAATTAATGAGTTAAAGTAATACTGAAGACAGCCAGGAAATGTGTGCAGAAGGTTCTCTTTAAACTCTATGATGATAAGTTGTCAGCTTACTCTTGGGAGTAATCTGAAATGGCATGAAACTTGTACTGTACAGCTGTCCTGGATTTTTGTTCTTTGAAAGGACTGTCTTTTTCTAGAAGTAGTTCTTTTAACTGACTATAATAGATTGTAAAATGTGCTTTCCATCACACCACGTAGGCTTCCAAAGGTCCTTGCTTCCTTCCTTATTTGGCACTTTGCAGGTTGTACATAAAATGAATTAAATCATTCTAGAACCATCAGTCACTAGTTGCCACCACCACTCTTCTTGCTTCCCATCATCCACAACCCAGAATGACATTTCATAAGTAATTGCATTTTCCAATCCTCCTTTCAGTTAATTTTAATGGAAAAAAGAATCTCAGGAGAGTGAAATGTTCTGTGATATTTTTTCCATATGCTTGTGGTTGTTCTTTTTTTTCCTCCCCTTGGAAAACCATCTGAAGGTCATTCTGCAAAGATCTGGTTAGGGTTTTGGTAACAATGAAAGAATATTGTAGTGATGCTTGGCCTTTAATAACCTAATTCATAAACCATACAACTAATTCTGAATACTCTTATTTCATCATTTTGAAAATAGCCATGAGAACAGGTTAAGTTCCCCTGCTCCAGCTCCTCTGAAGACTGCCTGCGTAACGTACAAAGCCGTTTGCACCAGCTGCAGAGTTCACTGTGCAGTCCCATCTCCCATCCTGCTGACTGTTCCACTGCTGTCCTTCTCAGCTCTCCTCTCTTCTCAGGCTTCACTCTGGCAAACCACGCTTCTGCAGATTTTGCTCTTGTGCCTTCTTCCACTGGGTCCCTTCACATTGCTGGGTCTGTCAGCTAACCCAGCAAAAAACCTTGCGACACCCAAAACAAAACTGCTGTGCGAGTGTAACCCACCCAGCACGTGGATCAAAGTGTGTGGAAGTGCTTCCATGCATGTTCAGACTCAAGGCTGAAAGGAAAAAAGAGGCTTCATATCCCTGGCATACCAAATTTGGGCTGCTACAATTTTTTGGATGGAAAAAAAACAGAGCCTACAACACGCTTGCTAAATTTGCTTGTGTGTTCCAGCCTCATATTTCTCTTATTGAATATTTATGAGAAGTTTCATATACCAGTGGAAGAAGCAAACATTTCCTTCTGTACCAAAGAAGGTTCACAAGACATAACACGTACAATACTGAGACCAGAACTGTCTGAAGACAAATACAAGCACTGTGCTGATGCTTATTTTTACTCTTTTCCTGACAGTTACCAAGAGAATGTGGTCTTAATATAAATTATTGAACTTTTTGATTAGAAAGAAAAGGTTTTGTCTTGTGGCCTTTAGAAAGAATTAATATAACGTGTAAAATCTGTGTGTTGTATCAACCTAAACTAAAGGTGCAGTGCTGCAAGATACTTGCTTGAAATTTAACTGTAATGGCAGGGGGGGAAGGAGGAGATTTCCAAATGCTGTGATTTACTTAACCATACTAAACAATGACCAAAATTCTGATCCTGCAAAGATGGAATGTCCTAATCTGAGCTTAACTTTTAGCTTCACAAAGAGCTAACTTATTTCCTGTGAAGCTTGATACAGGATAATGAAGTGTGTTGTTCTTTCCATCAGTCTCCTGCAACAGCTTCTAGTGCCTGCCTTACAGTAAAATATCATAAGATTATAATTTGATACATGCTGGATAATCTAAACAAAATGTGTTGTGGCTCAAATTAGTAATAACAAAAATTATAGCTGTTTTGACAGAGGGTGGAATTTAGTATTACTGGTTTTAAATATTCTAGAGGTCGGATGACCCTCTAAATTTATTTTTGATTCTAGTTTGAGATTATTTCTTGAAAGAAGCACTGCACCTTTTTTAAGAAATCCAATATAATACTTTTGTGTTATAACTACAATCCTTTAACTTGCTTTTTCTTTTGCATAAGGAATAAATTCATACACTGGATCTACAGGAGCAGCTGTTGGGGCCCATGAAGTTTATCGGGATCCAAGAGACAAAAGATCTAAAAGGTGACAAGCAGGAGTCCCTGACTTTCACAGACCTGTCTTAGCTAACTTCTGCACTTGGTTTCTGTTGCTGTCTCTCTGGGGGCTCTTCAAGAGTTCTGCAGTTGGCTGGAGAATATCTCAGGGTTGCTGTGAAGTACAGCTAATTTCTCCACAAGTCTGTAGGTGATGGGAGTACTGCATAGCAGCAAATTTCAGTGCTACAACTGATAAACCCAATTATGGAAATGAACAACTTCAGCTGTCTTATTTATAAATCTGAACACTATCTCTCAAGTGGGGATTCTTACTAAATTTGCAGTAAGCATAAATAATGAGTGGTATCTTATATGTGAATGGCTGGTCAGCCTCACCTCCATCCCTGGAAAGGTGATGGGACAGCTTGTTCCTGCACCATCCCAAAGCATGTTGAGGAAAGGAGGCCTATCATGGGTATTCATCATGGATTCAACCAGGGGAAGTCATGCTTGACCAGTCTGATAGATGAAGCTGAAGCTTTTAGGCAATGATTGCACCTGGCAGCTTTGCCAGTCTAGGATGAAATGCAGAGGTGTTGCATGAAATAATGGAGCTGTTGCAGCTCCTTTGTTTACCAAGACAGGAAATATTTGTATTTTAGTGTTTTTTCCTAGATACGTGCCATCACAGAGAAGCTTCTCATTTAGCTGTAACAGCCATGCTGTGCTAATACAGGCCCTGAGTTTACAGCTGCACTTCCCTTTGACAATGGGCAAGCAGTTTCATTCATGTTAATGCTCCGGAGATGGCCACGAGCATTAATCAAGTGGCAGCACAACAGCAGAATTAGAGGTGTCTTTGGGGAACAAAACCTTGCAGAACATGAAATGGAGAATCCTTTGCTGTAGTCAAAAAAGTTACCAGTCAATACATGTACTACGAATTTTACTGTATTTAAAGATACTCTAGATAAAAATTATAATAAAGACTTGTTTTCTCTTTGCAGTCAAGATACAGATTTACCTGGAGCACCAGAAAACTTGACGTTCAGGGAACGCCAACGACTTTTCTCACAGGGTCAGGATGTATCCAATAAAGTAAAAGCTTCTAGGAAATTAATGGAACTGGAAAATGAGTTGAACACAAAATAAGATGAAAAGCACCTTATCAGATGTAACTGAAGATCTCTAAATTGAGGGATTGAGATGGGGGGCACTACTTGTGAACAGAAAATAAATGTTTTCTGAAAGGAGTGACTTTGATTCCTCTATATCTAAGACTGTTAATTAAGATTTAGAGATATTGCAATAGCAAGAAATCTGATTACTTTGCCAGGAGCTTGTGGTTTATACAATGAAAGCACTGTAAAATTTTAAAAATATGAATCACGTGAAGGTAACTTTTTTTTTTTTCCTTTCTGTTTTGGGGGTTGAGTTTATTTGCACCAGACCAAGTAGCACTTGTCAAAGATAAGTTCTGTTTCCTGGTGTTTTACAGACACACTATTATTTTAGCTGCTGAGCAGAGAGAGTGAGAATAGCTTGAACTGCCTAAACTAAACTGTGCACTAGAAATTAATATTTTAGGTTGTTTGATAAGAAGCCAATATCTGGGCCACCTTAAATAGGACTTTATATGCAAGTTTGACATGCTGTATGGTGTTCATAGAATGATCAGCATATCAATACAGATCTTACACTACTTAGTACTGGAATAACACACATTCTGTAGGTAGAACCTTGGAAAAAAAAAATATTTCTAGTCCTACATATTTGTTGGGTCTGAAATGGTTGCCTAAGAATGTATCTGTACTGATGGGCAAGTCTTTGTTGATGCATCCCCACTGTCTGTGTTTCAGACTTTCAGAAGCATGGAAATCACACCTTTGGATAATTGTTTTATTAAAAACTCCATTAGCAATAGGTAGGAGGCTACACTAGTGGCCCTTCATCAGCTAGGACCAAACCATGAGCAATGTGTCAAGGGCAGGGAGCAGTGATTCCATTGCCAAAGTGAGCAGAACAGACACAGTTTCTGAGAAAGGCAGATCAGAGGTTATCAGGCAATTGCAGATGGTATTGAGCAGCCTGCTAGTACCACTTCAGCAATACCTTCTGTTTTATTTTATTTTCCTTTCAATGGAGAAGTGAAGTGACATACTGGAGGAAAAGACTGAAGCATGAAGCATCAGGTAGAACAGTGCTGGCTGGGAGTGGGAATGTTCTGTGCTCCTGAACAGCCCTGCTGTGCTGGCAACTGACCCGTCTCTGCTGAGCAAGCAGTGCTGCTGAGCTCTCCCTTAGTCCACCTAGATTTACTGACATCTCTTACTGTAGTACTGAAAATCTTCTTGGCAGTTCAAGCTATTTTTTCACACTGTAATAGCCTTATTTAATTTTAAATTGTTAATCTTTTTTTTCCTCCCACTGTTTCTTCAGCTATGAGTATGTGGCTGATGATGTTGGGAATAAGGACCTCATCAGAGTTTGGTTTGTTGTTTTTTTTTTTCATTGTGTGATGTTAAGACAATATATATTGTGGTTCCAAACAAATTTTCTATTTGACAAAGCCCTTTACTGGCTTTAGATGATTTTTTTTTCCCCTGTATCATATTGTTCTCTTATAAATATATATTTAGGGAATTGTGCACACTTCCAAATACAAAGGGGTAGACTTTCACTGCCTTAGGAAAGAAATCACTTTTAATAAGAGTTGTAAGATAAATAAATGCAAGTTAATGAAAATTGGAGTGTAAATATTTTTTACGTATTTCAGGTTTCTTATTTGAAAGTGTGCTTTTACCTTTTCACCTGTTCAATATGAAGTAGAAGATGAAACTGGTTCCAAGTGTTAATGAAGGATCTGCATGCTTGCTACGTCTGTTAATCAGGAAAAGCAAGCCTCTCCCAATTTATCTTGAGAACACTAGCAGCCTTACAGTGACACATTTTTCTTAAGGAAAAAAAAACAAACAAACCTTATGCTGTGGCTGAATTACTGTTGCTGCTAGAATCTGAAAAAGGCTTAGCAAAAAAAAATACCTATAACCTTCAGTGGAGTGGATTTGGCCGCTATTGGGCATTCGGGTCAAGTGTGAATATGTGTAAAAGTGCTTTTCATATTTGTCTGTGCATTATTATGAAAAACATCCAAACTGCTGTAGTTTCCCATTTCTACTGTATTTCACTTGCAACCTATTTTTAATAAAGTTTGTATTGTATTTAACTTTGCATTAAATGTCTTTTGTACTGTTTGTTACCTGATTCTGCATTTATAGCAGTGTTAGATAAACAAAAGAAGCTTTTCTTAATAGATTTTGCCTTACCTGTCCTTTTAAATAATATTTCCAAGTAAAGCCAGTGTATCTCATAATAGATTCAAACCTCAGATTAATTTGACATGGAGAATCAACAAAGAAGGCTGATTCTTTGATCAGAGGATAATTTCTTCAGTATTCCAGTTCAGTATCTGTAGCAGTGGTGATTGTTAAACCAGCACCTCACAAAACAGTGAGCATTGGAGGAGTCAGTTACACAGGCTAGTCCTGTGTCCCCAAGATTCTTCAAAGCAGAGCATGAGTGTAGCAGGGTGTGCTGGGTACAGCCTTGCAGCATTGCCACAAGAGCTGGAGTTGGCATTTGTTTCTCTCCTGGACCTCCCAGACACACTTTATTCCCTGCTTGTCAAGCAACTTCTGAGCTTTGGAAAGAGAAGGAAGTTCCCAAAAGGTAATTGCTGCTGTTCTGGTGACTCACAGATGTTATAGTGATTTTTTTTTAATACAGGTGATATCCAGTACTGTTCAACTTTCAGGTGTGCATGGAGAAATTACTAGATAAGAGTAGCCCAGGGATGCTCAGTTTTAGGTTACCAGTTCCAAGAGTGATCACAAACTAAATTGCCATTGTACAGCCTACAGGAACCAGATTCCTAATCTCATTCAGAGTGGGTAAAACCCCCATTAGGGATGAGATCAACCATTTCACTTCAGAGATCTTTCTGAGATGAGGCTGAGTTCTGTCAGAAAATACCATAGCTCTGACTTGATTGCTGCTGCAGGATAAGCACTGCATATAAAAATCACAGCTCAGTCTCAAGAATTGTCAGTAACACCCCTCAAGCTACTAAATTCTCCTCCCCAAAATAGCTGATGTTGATAAAATCCCCTTTGCCTTAGTGCCTGTGTTTCATAACATGCTCAATATTGCAGTACTTTGGAAGTCTCTTAGTCTAAATTAATTTGTTAATTAATTGAATTGAATCATTTGAGGGAGAGTTGGGCTTCATCTGTGTCCCTCTATAAAGGGCTGCTGTCCCTTGTGTGCCAGCCATGGTGAGTTAACTGCTGTGTGCTTTGGCTTTTCTGCTGCCCATAGCAGCACATTCACCACGCTCAGTAGACAGTAACTTGAGAGCAGTGTTTTGCAGAACTAGATTCCTCTGTAATTGTGGTGTTGGCTTTGATTTAAAAAAAAAACACCACCAAAACAACAAAAACCAACCAACCAAAACCCCACCGCTCTGTAGTGCAAAAATAGTGCATTTCCCACTTCCAAGAAGCTGAGACGTGTTTGTATCTGGCATACTTTAATAGCCAAGTAGCATTCCAACTGCTTTGAAGAGAATGTTCATCTCTCAGTGCAATTCAGTGGTAGTTATTACTGATGTGTGTCACATACTGGCCTCAGAAACCTTAGTGTGAGACCCCCCAGCCACAGCCTGAGTGGACAGCTCCTGCCTTGGACACCTTAGGATGCAGGTGTGCAGCCTTTGTCCAGCTCCTAAGACTCCCTCTGGGCTGTGGTCAGAGTTCTGGGGGTTGGAGGTTGGAAGGGACCTGTAGGTATCCTCTAGCCTGGGGTCAAAGCAAGGGCTTTGATGTCTGCTTGGGTTTTGAGAATCTCCAAGGGTGGAGACCCCCACAGCTGCTCTCGGCAACCTGTGGCAGCGTTTGGTTTCCCTCACACTCTATAAATAAATGTTTACAGGGAGTTTCGTGTGTCTGAATTGTCTGTTTCATCCAACAGCACAGCACGGAGGAGCCTGGCTGTTTATGGTGTCCCATCAGGTACTTACTGCTCAGCTCCCCCTCAGCCTTCTTTCTTTCCTCCAGGCTCCAGGGCCGCCACCTCCCGCTGTACAACAGATGCTCCTGTCCCTTAATCTTCTTTGTGGCCTTTGTGGCCTCGGCCCTTAGCGGCCAGCTGCTCGGGGCACAAATCCGGGGATTACTGAGCCGCGCTGCCTCTCCCGGGCGCGCCTGGCAGGGGCTCCCCCAGCCCCTGGGAGCTCCGAGGCGGCCCCGGGCCACTCGCGGCGCCTCCCAGCAGCAGCGAGGGGAAGAAGGCGGCTCCCGTCACCAAGGCAGCCGTGCGGACACCCCATCTGCGTCTCTCGTTGGACGATTTAAACCCCGGGGTGTGAGGCGGCCCGGGCCGGAGCTGCGGGGACGATGCGGTCGGGGGGCGGCCTCGACCTGCGCTCCGTCTGGGCTCAGCGCCTGCGGCAGCTGGAGCAGCGCTTGCGGGTAAGCCCCGCGCCGCGGAGGCGGGAGAGGGAGTGCGGTGGGGAGGGATGGGGAGTGCGGTGGGGCGGGAAGGGGAGCGCGGTGAGGATGCAGGTGCTCCGGGGCCTCGGGACAGGAGGAGGAGCCGGGCGGGGCCTATCTGGCTGGGCGGAGCATTTGAACGCGGCTCTCTTCCCTCTCCCCTCAGAGTACGTGTCTAAGGGACATGTGTCTGGGAAATGCCAGGAGATGGTTTTGTAAAGCAAAAGCAGCTAAGGGTTAATACGCTTTTCTGTACAAGCAGGCGAAGTGACAGAAAGCCCAGAAAATAAAGGAACTTTAGGAGTTGATCTCAATATTTATGTGCTTGCAGGCAAGAGCTGAGGAGATTGGGCATCCTTTGATTTCAGAGTGTTAAGAAACAGGGATGTATCAATTAAAGCTATCATAGTGCAACAGCATTTCTCGGACTGATACTTATTTTGGTTTTAATTTTGTGGGTTTTCTTCCTTAGACCAAAGAAGAAAGAATAGTTGTTCTGGAAACAGAAAATGCTGCTCTTCATCTAAAACTTGCAGAGGTAAATATTGTTCATCTTTCACAAAAAGATAACATAAAATTATGATGAAAATAATTTCTTAAAACCACTGAAATCAGCCTTCCCTTTTTCTGGTTTTGTTCCCTTCACCTGTTGGGGAAATCTATGAAGGGTTTAAGACTCAGCAGTTCTCTTTATTGTTTTAATCAGAAATTGTAGCAGTAAATATAGGCTGATTAAGTAACTAGAACTTGGCATATGTATAAATAAGTGCTGTTGTTTTAAATCTATAAAAATTAACCAAGGGAATGACTCTGGAAGCATTAAACATGGATCGAGAGCACCATCAGCAAGTTGGCAGATGACACCAAGCTGAGTGGTGCTGTTGAAAGGCTGGAGAGGTGGCCCAGGTGAACCTCATGAGGTTCAACAAGACTAAATGCAGAGTCCTGCACCTGGGTCAGAACAACCCTCACTATCAATCCAGGCTGGGGGCTGAGGGGCTGGAAAGCAGCTCTGCAGAAAAGGACTTGGGGGTGTTGGTGGCTGAGAAGCTGGCCATGAGCCAGCAGTGTGCACTGACAGCCAAGAAGGCCAATGGCAGCCTGGGCTGCAGCAAGAG
>VYZU01010193.1:0-14058 GCA_013401355.1 Ceyx cyanopectus
TATTTCCCCTCCCTATTTCTTCTCAGCTACTTTAGACTTCCGCTCATAAATACACCTCTAACCCCTCATATTTTACTCAACTTTTCCCTTCAAAATAATTATTCTGTTCCCTCGAAATAACAAATCTTTCTTGAAGCAAATCTCCCATTTACTCCATCAAAAAAATGCATTTTACGTCTCTTGCTTTACCTTTACAAAATGTCTCCTCCCTCACCTCAGCGTTTCCCACCCAAACATGCATTCGTTCTTCTGTACTTTCCTTCAGACTTTACCCCTTAAACGCCCCCTAAGTGTTCCTTCTCATTTACTTCAGTTTTTCCCTCATAAACACCACTCTTCCCTCACATTTTATTCAATTTTTCCCTTTAAAATAGTTATTCATTTCCTATAAATCATCACAAACCTTTGAGGCAAATCCCCCATTTAACCCTTCAAAAAAAAAAAAGTTTTTTTTATCTAGCCCATGGTTTTCCTCCAAAATGTCTCCTCCCTTCTCCCTCACCTCAGCTTTTCCCGCCCAAATATGCATTCATTCTTCTGTACATTCCCTCAGCCTTTACCCCTCAAACGCCCCCTACCTGTTGCTTCCATTAATTCAGCTTTCCCCTCATAAATATCATTTTAACTTCCTATTTGCCTCAACTTTTCCCTTCAAAATACTTGTTTTATTATGCAGAGATGATCACAAATCTTTCTTGAGGCAAATCCCCCATTCACACCTTCAAAAAAACCTTTTTGTTTCTCCTACTTCACCTCTACAAAATGTCTCCTCCCTCCTCCCTCACCTCAGCTTTTCCCGCCCAAACACGCATTCGTTCTTCTGTACGTTCCCTCAGACTTTACCCCTCAAACGCCCCTTACCTGTTGCTTCCATTAATTCAGCTTTCCCCTCATAAATATTGCTCTATCCCCTCAAATTCTCTCGACTTTTCCCTTCAGAATGCTTATTTTATTCTCTAGAGATGATCACAAATCTTTCTTGAGGCAAATCCCCCATTCACACCTTCAAAAAAATGCTTTTTGTTTCTCCTACTTCACCTCTACAAAATGTCTCCTCCCTCACCTCAGCTTTTCCCGCCCAAACACGCATTCATTCTTCTGTACGCTCCCTCAGACTTTACCGCTCAAAATGCCCCCTACCTGTTCTTTCCATTGCTTCTGCTTTCCCCTCATAAATATCACTCTATCCCCTCACATTTACCATAATTTTTCCCTTCAAAATACTTATTTTATTATGCAGAGATGATCACAAATCTTTCTTGAGGCAAATCCCCCATTCACACCTTCAAAAAAAAACTTTTTGTTTCTCATACTTCACCTCTACAAAATGTGTCCTCCCTCCCCTCAGCTTTTCCCGCCCAAACATGTATTCCTTCAGTACATTCCCTCAGACTTCACCCCTCAAACACCACACACACACACACACACACACCCATTCCTTCTCAGGTTCTTCAGTTTTTCCCCTCATAAATATCACTCTATCCCCTCACATTTTACTCAACTTTTCCCTTCACAAAGCTTACTTCCTTCCCTGGACATGATCACAAATCTTTCTTGAGACAAATCCCACATTCACCCTTCAAAAACATGCATTTTTTCTCTACCTCACGGGTTTCCTTCAAAATGTCTCCTCCCTTCTCTCTCACCTCAGCTTTTCCCGCCCAAACATGCATTCGTTCTTCTGTACATTCCCTCAGCCTTTACCCCTCAAACGCCCCCTCCCTGTTCCTTCCATTATTTCAGCTTTCCCCTCATAAATAACATTATCACCTCCCATTTGCCTCAGCTTTTCCCTTCAAAATGCTTGTTTTATTCCTTAGAGATGATCACACTTTGCTTGAGGCAAATCCCTCATTCACTCCATCAATAATAAAGAAAACATCTTTTTTTCTCTCTTTCTAAATGTCTCCTCCCTCCTACCTCACACCTCAGCTTTTCACGCCCAAACATGCATTTATTCTTTCATACATTCCCTCAGACTTTACCCCTGAAGTAGGACCTGCCTGTTTCTTCTCATTTACTTCAGTTTCCCCCCTCATAAACACCACTCTCTCCTGACATTTACATCACTTTTTCCTTCAGGAAATTCTACCACAAGTGCTCTGAGAACGTTCCCCCCCGCGCACGCTTCATCCGAATTCAACCCCGAAACGACTCCGGTACTCCGCAACACTCACCCCCTCCTCAGGCGCCTAGTTCAGCCTCTGCGATTACCGCAGCGATCGGCAGAAGCGACCGCCGAGGAGCCGAGAGCTGCAGCCACAGAGCCGCCGCCGGAGCGGCGCCGCGGAGCTGCTTCCCCGCCGCGCGCTGCCTGCCGAGCACGCGGCTCCCGCCGCCTCAGACCAGAAAGCAGCTGCGACGCCCGCGCGCAGTAATGAGACCCCCAGCCCGCCTTTTAACCTCCGCTGCCCCCACCTCCCGGCCTTTGTCAACGCGCCGAACAGTCCTAGCCTGTTCCTCGATTCGCCCCACACAGGATTGGTGGTGGGTAGGGGTGATTTTGGGTGCTGCGAGAGCATTCCCACGTGTCTTGTTCGCGGTGCTTTGGAAATTGGCTGCATTTTTCACCCGCAGCTCCCTCTGTCCCGTCCCCTACCTGCTCTCGCTCTGTCCTGTGTCCACCCCGACGCTCGTTCTGTTCCCCCCCCCACCCCTCCCAGTGTGTGATCTCTGGTCCCGGCCGCTTCTCTGTTTCGTTCCCGCCGGTCCCTGACCGTCCCCNAGAGCATTCCCACGTGTCTTGTTCGCGGTGCTTTGGAAATTGGCTGCATTTTTCACCCGCAGCTCCCTCTGTCCCGTCCCCTACCTGCTCTCGCTCTGTCCTGTGTCCACCCCGACGCTCGTTCTGTTCCCCCCCCCACCCCTCCCAGTGTGTGATCTCTGGTCCCGGCCGCTTCTCTGTTTCGTTCCCGCCGGTCCCTGACCGTCCCCAACAGATTCCCAGCGCTCCCCGAGACACTATCTGTTCCTTGATTTATTTTTCATTTAATTAACCGTTATCGCTATGTTATTTCCCAGAGTTTTCGAGCACATTTACTTTTCTTTTTAGATCAGTGCGTCTGTTTAAGTCTTTTCCACGTGTGTGGTGTTGCTTTCCCGGCAGCATCGTTCCTCGGCCAGTTAAAAGTTGCGGAGAGGAGGCTGCTTTGAACTGGAATAGGGGATGCCTGTTGATTTTTTAGCGTTTGCTTTATCGAGGTCTCTGCTTTTTCCATCTGCACAGGGATTGGCACGATTAGCGGGGGAAAAAAAAATAGTAATTTTTCTTTAAATAAAGCCCCAGAGTAAACTGCGGCCCTGGGGGAAATCTGCCCACCTGGGCAGCGATTGCAGGTAAACAGCCGGAGACAAATGAGAACCACCTGCAGTCATCAGGAGCACCAGCACTTTATAAACTGCCCATGAAGGGTGTAAGGATAGAGCTGCTGCAGCTATGAGCTGTCTGGGAGGTGAGTTTTTGCTCTACAGCTCTTTGCTTATTCTTATATTTCTTTAAAATGCAAAGTAAGTCATCAGCGCTTCTTTTATGATGCGTTTTTGTTTAGCTGATTTAGAGTTGTGTTCTATCCTTGGGGGCAGAATCTTTCCCTGTTTGGTGTGGGGAAGGATGTAATTTTTAATTATTATTATTTTTTGTAGTAATTCAAAAAGAGGATTTTAAGAGCTATATACAATCCGGAAAGTGACAGACATGTTAAATCCACTTTGAAAAAAGCATTTGAAAGGGGAGCATGACACTTGGTTTTCTTTCAGAATCATTTCACTACTACAGTTCGTGCTGTACGCATACATTTTCACACACATAATTTACATTTCAGTAGCAGGCAATACCAAGTGTGCCCATCACCATTAGAATTGCTTGCAGAGGATTCATGATTTCTTGGATGTTCTCTTTTCTCAAAGCTCTGGTTTAATTCTAGGAAAATATTCGTGTTTTGTCATTAAATATTACCACAAAAAAATAAAAGCAGACTATTTTTTTAGGTCTTTGAAATGGTTTTTATTCTTAGAGGGGCTCCACTTTAAGTTTTGGTTTTCTGCTTCACAAGTGTATCTGTATTTTGTGTTTATGAGTTTTAAGTTTATACAGGCTGTGAGTGCAAGTGCAAGTAACAGCTTTTGCTATGCTTTGGATTTCCTGAGAAGTAGAAACAATACACAGTTAAGTCCACAAGCCACTTAATGGAGCAAGAAATGTGTTTTATACAAAGAAAACAGAACATTCATCATTTACCCTGAATTTCTATCTGCAAGTACTTTGAAGTTGTTTTAAAGACAGCACATCTAGAGCTGAATATTTTCCAAATACTGACCACGTGGTATGTGACTTGAGATCTCGGAAAATCCCAGCTTTTACAACTTCAGTTTTACTAGTTTCTCATTAAAATAAATATTCCCATATGTAGTGGGCAGTTGCCTCCAGTGCTTGGCACATCTTCATAGCCGAAGGCCAAATAGAATAACCAAGGGCCAAATCCACCTGAGAATATTGACATCCAGTGTAAAACACAAGGCAGGGCAGTTNTCGCTCTGTCCTGTGTCCACCCCGACGCTCGTTCTGTTCCCCCCCCCACCCCTCCCAGTGTGTGATCTCTGGTCCCGGCCGCTTCTCTGTTTCGTTCCCGCCGGTCCCTGACCGTCCCCAACAGATTCCCAGCGCTCCCCGAGACACTATCTGTTCCTTGATTTATTTTTCATTTAATTAACCGTTATCGCTATGTTATTTCCCAGAGTTTTCGAGCACATTTACTTTTCTTTTTAGATCAGTGCGTCTGTTTAAGTCTTTTCCACGTGTGTGGTGTTGCTTTCCCGGCAGCATCGTTCCTCGGCCAGTTAAAAGTTGCGGAGAGGAGGCTGCTTTGAACTGGAATAGGGGATGCCTGTTGATTTTTTAGCGTTTGCTTTATCGAGGTCTCTGCTTTTTCCATCTGCACAGGGATTGGCACGATTAGCGGGGGAAAAAAAAATAGTAATTTTTCTTTAAATAAAGCCCCAGAGTAAACTGCGGCCCTGGGGGAAATCTGCCCACCTGGGCAGCGATTGCAGGTAAACAGCCGGAGACAAATGAGAACCACCTGCAGTCATCAGGAGCACCAGCACTTTATAAACTGCCCATGAAGGGTGTAAGGATAGAGCTGCTGCAGCTATGAGCTGTCTGGGAGGTGAGTTTTTGCTCTACAGCTCTTTGCTTATTCTTATATTTCTTTAAAATGCAAAGTAAGTCATCAGCGCTTCTTTTATGATGCGTTTTTGTTTAGCTGATTTAGAGTTGTGTTCTATCCTTGGGGGCAGAATCTTTCCCTGTTTGGTGTGGGGAAGGATGTAATTTTTAATTATTATTATTTTTTGTAGTAATTCAAAAAGAGGATTTTAAGAGCTATATACAATCCGGAAAGTGACAGACATGTTAAATCCACTTTGAAAAAAGCATTTGAAAGGGGAGCATGACACTTGGTTTTCTTTCAGAATCATTTCACTACTACAGTTCGTGCTGTACGCATACATTTTCACACACATAATTTACATTTCAGTAGCAGGCAATACCAAGTGTGCCCATCACCATCAGAATTGCTTGCAGAGGATTCATGATTTCTTGGATGTTATGTTTTCTCAAAGCCCTGCTTTTATTCTAGGAAAATATTCGTGTTTTGTCATTAAATATTACCACAAAAAAATAAAAGCAGACTATTTTTTTAGGTCTTTGAAATGGTTTTTATTCTTAGAGGGGCTCCACTTTAAGTTTTGGTTTTCTGCTTCACAAGTGTATGTGTATTTTCTGTTTATGAGCTGAAGTTTATACAGGCTTTGAATGAAAGTGCAAGTAACAGCTCTTGCTATGCTTTGGATTTCCTGAGAAGTAGAAACAATACACAGTTAAGTCCACAAGCCACTTAATGGAGCAGGAATTGAGTTTTATACAAAGAAAACAGAACATTCATTGTTTACCCTGAATTTCTATCTGCAAGTACTTTGAAGTTGTTTTAAAGACAGCACATCTAGAGCTGAATATTTTCCAAATACTGACCACGTGGTATGTGACTTGAGATCTCGGAAAATCCCAGCTTTTACAACTTCAGTTTTACTAGTTTCTCATTAAAATAAATATTCCCATATGTAGTGGGCAGTTGCCTCCAGTGCTTGGCACATCTTCATAGCCGAAGGCCAAATAGAATAACCAAGGGCCAAATCCACCTGAGAATATTGACATCCAGTGTAAAACACAAGGCAGGGCAGTTCTGATCAGGTTAGCTGTCCAAAAGTAATAATTCTTTGAACAACTGCTAGACAGCCCCTGGTGCTTGGCCTGCTGGTGAACTCTGAAATCCACAAAGTGGTTCTTAAAACTCTTGATTGATACTTTTTTTCAATTGCAAAGGTAGATTTCCCACATGCAGAAAAACAAGTTCCCCTTTCTGGTAGTGTTTGTAGTGAAACAAGGTCACTTTGCTACTGCTTTTTAGTAAAGCATTAATACACATGAAATACATGTTCTCCCTTGGGTTAGAACCTTCTGGTTACTCCACAACTCCCACAGTCTCACCTCTGCTTCTGCAGCCCTGAGTTCCCAGGTCTGCTATTTCTGTATTTCACAGGGGATATCTGAACTTTATCACCAGATAAAGAGCAGATTCCCATCACTTGTTGCAGCCCCCCCTTTCTTGCAAGACAACTCATTTTTGAAGGCACTACACACCATGATGTCAGTTTAAATATGGAATCAAATTATGTTAATAATTATTTTTTTTATTAATAATAAACAAAATAATAATTAAAAAACTTTAAAATATTTTGGAAAGAAACAGCAGCAAGAGTACTGTGCTAAAAAGCAACTTAAGAGCTTCTCAGTCTGACTCCAAAACCATTATCATACATTTTTTTTAAACTCTGGGAATTTGAGTGTTTCTCACTATCAGCATCCCAGCAACTTCTGCTCTTGGGTTGGATTTGCTGCTTGTGACCAGACAGGAATAATTCCAAAAGCATCCCTCTCTCTGCAATAGCAAAAGGCCACTCTTGCCAAGTCATTCCTTGCTGTTCACTGGGAACTGAGTGCACTGAGGCTCCAGACAAAGCATTATCAACAGTTCCAAAGCTGATTTAGTGGTGGGGGCTGCCATTCCCTTCACAGGAGTGTTAGAAGTTCCCAGAAGGAATGGCTTGAGCCAAGATTGTTTTGGTGTAGCCCCAGTAGATTGGGTAGGATTCTGTGTGGGGGCAGCTACTAGAGCTTGTGTTTCAAAGGGAAACTGTTTTTTTTATCAGCAGCACCTGCTTACAATCCAATTAGCTGACTGCCTTTGGTAATTAACCATAATGCACTTCAGGGGAGCACAATAACAAAGGGACAAAAATCAAGGAGCAACATCTGTGGAAGTCTTGGTGGAATCTGGACCCACCTTTTCCCAGATGCAGGATGCTGAACAGCCCCATTCAGGGGCTGCCACCTCCTTTCAGCTCTGCTGTGCAATGCCTTGAAATGATGAGGGGGAAAAAAAAGCATCTGGTCATTCTGCTGCAACAGCAAAGATATTTCTGCCAGTGGTTCCTGTGCCTGGGCTTTGCACACAGGATCTGTTCTTTGGCCAGCCTGGCTGCTACGTCACCAAGTGCTGTGGCTGGGAGCCTTTGGGGTCTCTTCTCATCAAGGGGTGTTTGCATCTGTTCATTCTTCACTAGGTTCTCCCTCTCATCTGAAGCCTTCTTGGTGGAAGCCACTAGTGCACCTCTGAACTGTGCCCATGGGTACTAACTCAAAACTTCATCCCACTCATCTCAAACATGAGTGGATGTTGCTTATGCTGGTCCTCTCCACCAGTAGGAGAGATGCACTGGGTGCTCTGTTGTTACCTGGCTATGTGTTTTCCTCAAAACTGGGGTTAGATGAGGCATGGCCTCATTTCTTTAGCAGGAGAGGAGAAAGCTCATGGACCCTGTGATGGGGCCTCCCAGCATCACAGTCTTTACAATTTGTCCTTATTATGCTCTCTGTGTGATTTAATGAAAGAATTTTTAATGAAAGACCTTTTCTGTACTGTAATTGAGCTCTTAATCTTTTCTGAAAAGCAGAGCACAATCCCTTCAGAAACAGTGTTGGCCGATTTGCATCTCCTGTGCCACAGTGTCACTCTTTATTCAAGGGCAGCAAATCAGCAGATATCTTTGAGTCAAAAATACATCTATAATGCCATATGAAGTAGGTTTGAGAAGTGAACTAGCTCCCTTCCCAACTTGAGCAGGAAAGACCTTCCTGGGTCCTGGAAAGCAAGAAGCTTTCCCTAAATAAGCACCTGAGTCTGGTGCCGTTTGGAGCTCTGCAGAAGGTGCTTGGAGATGATCCTTAGCAGCAGGGTGAGCTGCTCTGGGCAGGTGAAAGTTGGCAGTAGATAAAAGTGGGAGCTTCAAAACAACAGGAGGCTGAAAGAAAAAGAGAGATGGTAGGTGTTTGGTGAAAATCTGTCCATCTTAAACCTTGGAAAAAAACCTACTTACACAGCTGTGCTGCTTTTGATCAATCTGAGCTTCTTAAATAGCATTTCACAAACAGAATTAAGCTTGTTTGAAGAAGAAAGCTTAGCACAGGACTTTTTATTGTGACTTTATCAGATTTCCTCTTTTTTTTTTAATATGTTACAGGTTGGAGGGAGGATCCAAGTCCCCACTCTGGACTGATAAGATGCTCTTCATCTAAACCATGATGAACACTGAGTTGGACTGACCCAAACCTAAAACCTGGAAGCACTTAACAGGAGAAAATACTCAAAGCTTGATGGTGATGCACAGTTCCTGCTCTGAAACCATAGGCTATGAAATAGTGACCAGTTTGCTGTCTGCTCTGGTGCAGAGCTGATGGTCATGAGCAGTCATGGAATGAATCAGCTGCTGGTTTGATGGGACACACAAAACATCTCTATGCTTTGGTCCACAGAGCATGGGATGCCTCTTCATCTCTCCCACCCATGCTTCCCTTTGTACTAATTTGCTCACTGCTGAGAGGATCTCTGTTCCTGGAGTAATAGGCACTGTTGGATCAACCTTTGCTGTGATGAGCAGTGGATTTTCATAGTTAACATGTCAATTTCAACTGCTACAAATAAGAGATCAATTCCTTCTTTCCTGGAGAAGAAATTAAGGAAAAACCTTTTCATGTTACAAACCAAGTGTACAAGGCTGAAGAGGGTGAAGGTGGAGATGAGGTTGTCTCCTGAGAGGGGTAAATTTGTCTATTTAGCCCATTAGAGAGAACACACTTGCACCTTTTAAGTAGTCAAGTACCAAAATAGTGTCATTGAGTAGGCAGGGCTGGGGGGGGAATGGCTCGTGGTGCTGAGCAGAGCCCTGGATTGTGACAGATCTAGTCACACGAGCTCATTTGCCAACCACAGCTCTATGATGCTGCCAGCCCAGAGAGATGCCTGGTCAAGGACAATTTCTCTGCCTGATTTTACAGCGTGGTGTTTATTACCAGGCTGTTTGAGTTTTCCATTCCTTTTGCACCCCTGTGGATGGTATCCTGGATGGGACCCTGCTGCCCCATGCCTGTGTGGTCACACTGATGTGGTTTGCAGGATGCACTGGTGCCTGGGAGGGCTCTGCCTCCTTTCATTCAAAGCTCTGACAGGTTAGAGGGAATCTGATGAATTATTCAGCAGCATCAAGGAAACAATTAGTGGCTCTGTAGGGTGAAAGTGGAGATCTCAGGTGTTCCGGCAGAGGAGTGGGTGCTGCTGCAGAAGCTCCAATCCAGAATGAAGCACTTGGGGACACTGGAGAGAGAGCACTTGGGGACATTGTCCCACAGCTTCCCATCCAAAATCAGCTCAAATCCCATCACCTCCCAGTGCAAAGATCTGCTCTTTGTGCTTTCTGTCAGAAACAGGGTGAAAGGAGGGGATCCCCAGCTGAGCAATGGCAAGAGCTCCACTTCTCAGAGATGCTGTGGAGAGGGAAGCAGCACCCTGCCTGTGCTCATGGGTGCTGAGGCAGCCGAGTCCCTTCTGCAACCACCAGTGTGCTCCTGATTAGATGTAATTAATTAGCACCAGGTTGAGATTCTGGAATTGGATTTGTGCCACTGGAAGAGCAGGAAACAACATGTTCTCTTGGCATTGGAGCTCCTCTCTCGTAACGGGGGTGGTGACTCAGGAGTTCCCCAAGGCAGCAGCTGGCAGCACAGTGCCAGCTCTACTGAGGCTCAGAGCTTGGATTGGGTGCTCCCAAGCATGGACTTCATGTCCTTGCAGCACCTTTCCATCCAGGAATGGTGAGGAAAAGGGGGGTTGACTCCCCAGGGGTGTGGTGCCATGAGTATTGTTTGCACATCAGCCCCTTCTCACTGTGTTATTTCCTCCTCTGAACCTAAAAAATGCATTCTTGGGGGTTTTTTTCTGTTGTTTACTGACCTTTTATGGTCAGGGAGCACCTCTGTAGCTTTCAGTGAGGTTTGTTACTATAGGAGGGGTTTTTTTCTGCTTTTTTTTTGGCCCTGAATCTGTGACTTGGCAGGACTGAGCTGAAAAAAGTGTGATTGGTCCTGCCAGCCTCTCAGGAGCTGCTCAGAGACCTGAAATTAAGCAGGTTTGTATTGCCCAGGTACCTACAGCAGTAATTAAAATGTGAAATAGTTTCTTTCTTTCCAGTTTCATGTGACTGAGCTACTCTTTAGTTTCTAGTGCATCCTTAGGCTGGTTAATTCCTCCTAATCCCCTGCGTGTCCCCGTGAATATTAAAAAGAGGCTAAAACTAAGTACTCAAAAGCATCAGGAAAAGGTTTGGGGGATATTGAAAAACCATTGTCATATTTTATGGCTTTACCCTCCCTCTGTTAAAGTTCCTTCCATTTTTGGGGTGATATTTTTTTCTTTTATTTTTTTTGCTAGCTATGCTGATGTGATCTCCCTGATATGAAGCAACCAGCCAGCCAAGTAAATAAGGAAACAGATGTTGTAGAAAGCAAAGATCAAATAAATACAGACAGCTAAGGAAAAGGCTTTGCAAACTAGTGGGAAGCTGAATAGGTGAGAAGGGAGGGTTTGGGGAATGGGATTGCAAAGGGGAAACCTTTTTCTGCAGAGAGGAAAAAAAAAAGACAACAGTTTAGTCTCCAAAAAAATCTGACAATTAACTCAGTGTAATTAAGAAAAGCAGTAATAATTGGCATGGGGGTAAACGTGGAGCTCTACTGGGCTTGTGGACTCACTGCAGGAGCACACACAGCCTCTGCAACGCTATGAAACTGCTCCTTGGGCTTTTTGTCTCTGATTTTTGTCATCATTTTATGGCCTCTGCCACAAGGGGAATAACGTGGAAACGCTCCAGGGTAGGGAAGCATTTACCAAATGATGGTAAGCAGGACGTGGGTGCACCACTCTGGCTGGCTGCTGACCTGGGATTGTTGCTTTCCTCCCCATTTCTGACTAATTTAGCTTGTTTCTGGCTTATTAGGCAAGGGAGAAATCTTTAATTAAAGCACGGTTTAATTCCAGCCTCCAGCCTGGATTGTATTTCACTGTTCCTTGTATCGTGGGCAGAGATGGGACTGGTATTTACATCATTACAAATGCAAAGTGCCACCAGGTGGTCGCTCTCTGGTACAGGCAGTGACTTTGCCACTGCGTTTGTCACGGACAGATGCAAAACTGTGACCCAGATCCATCCTAATGACTCCATCAGCCCAAACAGGACTGGTGACCAGGGGCTTTGCCCAAGTGTTTCTGTCCTTCTTGGAGCTTGGCTGTGTACCGTGCCACAGGGGAGGGACTCAGGGAGTGGAGAAATAAGAGGAGGGGGTAACAGAATTAAGCTGGAAAAGGAGATATTTAGGTTACAGATAAGGAAGAATCATAGAAGGTTAGGGGTTGGAAGGGACCTAGAAAGATCATCTAGTCCAACCCCCCTGACAGAGCAGGATCACCTAGACCAAGTTACCCAGGAACAGATCCAGGTGGGTTTGGAATGTCTCCAGAGCAGGAGACTCCACAACCTCCCTGGGCAGCCCCTGCCAGGCTCTGTTACCCTCACTGTGAAAAAGCTTTTCCTTGTGTTTCCCTTAAACCTCTTGTGCTCCAACTGACTCCCATTGCCTCTTGGCCTGTCATTGGATGACACTGAGAAGAGTCTGGTTCCATCCTCCCTACACTGTCCTTAACATATTGATAGACAAGAAATTCCTCACTGGAAGTGTGTTGAGATACTGGAGCAGGTTACCCAGAGAGGTTGTGGGCACCCCATCCCTGGGAGCTTTCAAGGTTGAATGGGGCTTTGAAATACCTGCTCTCCTGGGAGGTGTTCCTGCCTATGGTGGGGGGGATGGAACTAGATGGTCTTTAAGGTGCCTCCCAACCCAAACCATTCTCTGATTCTATATAGAGCTGGTCTCAGGTCTGTTCCCACCAAATCAAAATGTTTGATGGTTCTTCAATGTCATTTCATCATGGAAATAAAAAACTAATGAGCAACATCACTCTTGTCCCTCGGTTGTTGAGCTATGTCTGTGTTCTGAATGGTGAAGCAAACAGCAGGGCTGCTAAACCCAAGCTAAAGGAAGAGTAACGTGGCAGAGATAAAATGCAGAGTGAGATTAAAACCACTTGTATTTGCTATTTAAATCCCTTCAAACATCAGCTATGGCTGTTGTGATAAAGACAGGGCAGCACTCAAACAGATGGAAACATGGTTCCTGTGGTGCATCCCTAGATAAGATGACAAGGAAGCTGTTGTTGGGTCTTAGTTGCAGGTGAAATGGAGATCTCAGCTTGCAGGGTGGTGTGTCTGCTGGTGCTGGGGGGGCTTTGTTTTCAAAGAACCAGGAAATGCAAAAGCAGAGGTTCCTGAAAACAATGACTCTATGCCCATCCTGCAAGGAGGCATCTGCCAGGGGATTGTGTATTCAAACGCCAGGAGGGGAATTTAATCAGGTCTTGTTAATTTTCATGAAGTCAAACACTTGGGATTCACTTCGGGCTCTCATTTTCCTGGAATAATTCAACACAAACAGGTTGTATTTATACATGGACACTTGGCTTTTCTGTTCTTTGATGAGGCTACAATTTGGCCTCCTCTTGTGGCCACTGCAATCGTTTGTCTTCTGTGGTTTGTGCTTCTCCCACCAGGAATATTCACCCGGTACACTTCTCATAGTGTTGGTTCTTCAAAGGGAAGCAAACAATGCTGAAGCAAGCCCACTTCCCAAGCAGATATTACTTGAACTGGGTCCTGCATAAAACCAGAATCCAATCTCATCTCCTTTGTCATGGATCTCTATTGTTTTCCCCCTCATCATTACTTTTCCTTTCCTTCCTCCTATGTGGTTCTCATTCTTCAGCAACATAATTCAAAACTACATAGAATTCAGAGAGTGCTTCTATTATATTTGTATCTGCTGGGATAGCTTATCTCAGCTAGATGTCTGTTTAACATCTGGCTTTCCCTTGGCTGACAGATGTATTCTTTGAGCTGTAAATATTGCAAATCAAGGCTACAGAAATTTTCTCACCCTGTGAATCTGATTGAGGTCCTTTTCTAATATCCCACTGAGCAGCTGAAGTCTCCCTTTCTTACAACAGCCTCCTGAGCTGCTTTTGGGCTATGATGAAGCAGAAGGTGCTGTTTGGATTCCCTCCTTGCTGTGGTTCCCCCTTGTGCTGTGGGTCTGCAGATGGCCCCAGCCTACTGCACCTTTACCTGCTGGTGTCCAGCTCAGACCACAGCAGCCTGGATATCACATGGGACTTTTATTTTCATTTCCACTGTGGGCTCTGACAAAACTGGTGGGTTGTATTTTAGCTGAAGATGTGGTTGAGCAGGGTTTGAACTTTGCTTTCTGAGAACTGGAAGCTCAAGGTATAAAAAAAAAATATCTGTGTAAACAAATCACTGCTGAGCTCTGGGATTTGGGGTGATTGTGGTGGCTCTCTCCTGCTGATTGAAACACCTGATTGCTAATGGCCATATCCTGATGTGCTGGGACAATGCAGGTGCTGATCACAGGACCAGAGACCATCTTGAGCCAAGGACCTGCCTAACATCTTGGGATGTGGTAGTGTGGTGATGATGGCC
>VYZU01010195.1:2185-32875 GCA_013401355.1 Ceyx cyanopectus
TTTTTAAATTTAATTTAATTTAATTTAATTTAATTTTATTTTATTTTATTTTATTATTTATTTTATTATTTATTTTATTTTATTATTTTATTTTATTTTATTTTTTTATTTTATTTCTTTTTTATTATTCAGTAAGTAAAACCCCCCTGAATCACTACTCTGCAATACAAATAATTGCCTCCAATACATTTTCCTAAAAAACACATCCTTCAGTGTTCTTTATTGCATAAAATCTCACAGAACCTCTTACAGGTAGTTAGTGTACATTATGTTGGCTATGTTGGAGAAGAAAGTGTATTTTATTTTAAATGAAAAGCAAAAGTTCATAAATGTATTTTACTTTCTGGTCATGACAGAGTATCAGAAGAGATAGGGCTTTTGTGTGGAAAAAACCAAACCTGTAAATAAAACCAAAACAGAGGAAGGTTTTATAAAATATTTTTTAAAACATACTTAGATGTTTTCTATTTATCTTCATTTGATTCTAGTAGCATGTATTTTTTCCTGCAAAGGAATATGCACATTTCTAACTAAATCAAAACACAAATATCTAAAAATGGCTGTAAGGTTAAGAACATACACCAGTAACCTAAGGATAAATCAAGAAATTGCAGCTATGTCAACATTATCTGAAGCACAAGTGTTGTGCACAGAGAAATTTACAAAACAAAATTGCACTTAAAAAAAAAAATTACCTTGAGCAACTCAAGGTTAAAAAAAAAAGCTCTGGTAAAAGTCTAAAAATAACTGAATTGTCCCTACAAAGACCCCATGGATTCAGCATGCTATTAAAACATTTTAGCAGGGATTGCTTCTGCTTCAATGACTTTGATTTTTAAGGAGGACTTACTGTCCTTCAGAAAAAACTCTCACCTTCTTGGTGCCTTTATTGTGCCATGAGTGTTATTTTCCCTTCGTGTTTAGAAATGCACATTAGTAAACAAGTAACAAATCCTATTTTTCATTATTCCTCAAACATAATCACCACGTAAAGTGGTTTATAAAGCCCTCCACTGCAAAACTGATCATTAACTTTTGCTACAAAGAACTTCTTTGAAATGCGATGTCTTAGTAGTTTGGGGAGAGAATTAACAGAAGCTCAATTGTCTTAGGAGAAAAACCCACCCACAATGTCTTATTTTTAGCGAGCCTATTTTTAGTATTCTAAAATTAGTGTTAGAATAACAAAGTAGTAAACCAAGGTCCTCGACTACTTCATTATCTTGGTTATTAGCCTGACAGCCTAAGTGACTCGATTAAATATCAGTGACAGAAGAGCTGAAGGGTTTAAAGGTCAATAAATAAGGTGATAGGAATCCTTCCATGTAGTCCTTTTGCTGCAGACTTCTGGGGTTTAAAAGTTGACAAGCTAATTACATTCTTCCCTAATTAAGCAAGCCATTCTTGATCAGCTGGTCAGTGAACAGCTGATCACAATTGCTCGTTTTGAAGTTCATTAGGGGTCTCACCCAACCTAAATTAAACTTGTAAGCAGCAGAAATGAAAGCCAGATCCCAACTAGTTGACTTTCTTAACTGAACTATTGTTGGAGAAAATTCTGTTCTTGAGTTTTAAAACTAATTATGGTGTTGAGCCAAGTCCTGGTTCCCAGTCACATGGGAATGAGCCACCTCACCTGTCCTCATGATGAATGGGTTTTGAGAGTAGGAAGACTAAATATAAAGTGTCACATGAAACTGGCTGTGACTTTATTTGTATATTTGACTTTTTCATAGCTCATAATCTGTAAGGAAACACTGATGCTTACAGCATCCTGCTTTGGCTAGGGTGGAAGAAATCTCCCAGTCCTCTTTCCTATCAAGCAAGGATTTGAATAAAATCCTAAATGCTTTCATGGGAAGCACGAAGCCCCTTCAGTTCCCCACTAGTCTGTTATTAACACTGTTTGTCTCCTATCCCTGCTATTAACAACCTTGCAACTAGCAGTATAAAAAAGCAGTGTATTCTTTCATATAGATGTGTGTCCTGTGGTGGGTTTTCAATAGCTCTGCTGGCCACTTCTGATAGCTTGTCCCTCTTTTTATGTAAAGGGAATTTGAAATGATATTTACATACAACTACAGATAAAAAGTAGAAAATGCATCTGTTACAGAAAGAAAATGAGCCACATCTAATAGAAAAAGAATTTTACATCCATTTCTTTCTAAGGCTACGTGAGGATTGGTAAGCACAGGGGGAACAAAAGCAAAGAATATACCTTGCAGAATGGGACAGGACATTCAGTCATTGACAGGGAAAAAAAAAGGCATCCTGGGGATACAAGGACAAAATAGTGCAGGGGATAAGATAGAAAATAGAGCAAACACTGGACAGGGAGACCCTGGAAGGAAAGAGAGAGCAAAACTTTCCCATCAGTCTCAGACATAATTATTCCTTCCTCTTTGCAGTTTTTCTTCAAATGCTTCCTATGCTTTGTCTGACTTTGGTTGCTCTGTGGCCCACTTTCACCATGCCTGTAGGTGGCAGCTGGGCTGAAAGAACTTCCAGCTGAGTCCTACAAGGGAGAATCAGGCTAGAAAATGCCATATGTGCATAATAAGGAATAGACCAGCCCAAATAAAAGAAATATAAAGGTGTTAGCTTCACTGAAAAGGCTGGAGGACTCCACTAGGACTGATAAAAAAGATGATGCCCTAATGAAAGGTGCAGTATGCTAGGATTTGACAACACTGCCATCAAAATTTGTTCACCCACTGCCTTCCACATCATGAGCTCTCCCTTCTTTTAGTTGACATGCATCAGTCAAATTCACATGCTGTAAAATTAATATATGGCTGGAAACAAGTGGATTTTTCCACATTTTTCAGTGGGCTTAGTTACTGAAATTGAAAATCTGTCTCTCTGATGTCACGTGGGTTTATTTCCAAATAAATAAACTATAAATAAACTATTTAAATAATAAATATATTAAATATATTATATATATATAATAACTAAATAAACCCCAGAAACCTGATGACATGGCTGGGTACTCACGGGTGGAAATACTTCTCCACTTGGAACCAGGGAGTCCAAAAGAAGAAAATGTTTTCCTGAGATAGGGGACAGCAAACCCCGAAAATGAGCACTATGGGAGTAAATTGAAACAATACTTCTGATATCCCTACCCTTGCATCCTGGCTGTGGGTGACTCATGATGCTCCCCTTCCACAGCTGGGCTGGCAGTTCCTGGTCTGGACTTGGTTGCTAGTGAGTTCACATTGATTCTGTCCATATAAATAAATTAAATAGTACTGAAGAATGTTTCCAGGCACTAGAAATCAATCATTCATCCTTTTAAATGGCCTGGGGGGACAGAGAGTTTCATAGCACAGACACAGGCCATCCCAGGCCAGAACAGCCCTGGGCACATGGGTGTTCCCAACCACTGCCTTTTGCTCCCTGTTGACAGGCTGAATCTGAAGTAGTCACAGTTGTGGTGTGGAGCTTGAGGAGAGAGGTTGTCCCAGCCCTGCCTACTGGATTGTGCCTCTGGGGCTCAGCCTCATTTTTTTAGGAAACCAAAATGAACCTGCAGTAGACACAAAAAAAATTATAATTTCTTATGCGAAAAAAAATGTTAGACATGGTATAGTCTGGTGGAATTACCTGTTTGCTAAGGAATGTTTGGTGGAATCAAATATAAATATAAATAAATATAGATATAAATAAATATATATCAGATATCTAGTTTGCATATAGGGAAAATTCTCGTTTGTTGACTGGTCCTAAATCATAATCAAACTTTGGACAACAAACCTAACTAAGCAGAAGCAAATCTATTAAAAGGAAAACCATCTCTGAACATAATGGTTATTCCAGTTGTCTTTTGCAGTGTTCAGAGATGCAGATGTGCAAATCTATCAGAAAAAAAAATTTTTCCTACACGTAACTGTTCCATAAATAGGAGGATAAGGCAGTGACCCTCCCTATCAGGGCTGCCTCTTCCTTGCATGTAACATGGAGCAGTTGTGTGGAGATCAGACCCCAGTTCCCTCTTCCATAGGCTTGACCAGTGCATCACAAGTTCTCAGGTGCAGGGCTTGAGTCAGCAAGCTGCAGCAGCAATTTTATTAGTGCTGTTCATTTTGTTTGGCTCAGAGATCAACAGCTGGTTTATTTCTTTCCTCTCCTTGGGTGTTCAAGCACTGCTGAGCTGCTACAGCTGCAATTCCCATAAGTGCATTGCTGTAACTTTCACAGTGCAGAGGGAGCAATTATTGCACTCAAAGCTGCATCTTCTTCCACCTGGATATATGTTAAATACATGGCCAGAGGGGACCACCCCCAGCAAAAAGATATTTCTAATCTGAATATCAGATGCCTAAACCTCATCCCCAGACACTTTATAAAGTGTGTCAGTTGAACTGAAAATTGAGATGGGAGAGGCAGTATTGGCAGGAGCTTAGCTCCCACTGATACTGTAATTAATTTTACTGATCATTTCATTCACCCATGGTCTGCATTCAGGGACAGAAGTGCTATTCCCCTAGCAATGGTAGGAAGGGTGGATCAGGTACCAGCATCATGTCCAAAAAGACCCTGTAAAAGGAAAATCTAGACTGCTTCAACAAAACCCATCAAGCAAGTAACCCTGTGTTGTTTTTATGCTAGAGATGGTGAGTAAAAATTTTCAGTTATTAACTCCTATAAGCTTTGTAAAGAAAAAAGAATATATTTTTCTTTTCTTTCTTTGTAAAGAAAAAAGAAAATTAAAAATGGACCTCTACACACAGAATGTTTTTTTCCAGAAATAATATCACTTGCAGAATAAAAGACCAAGCTTAAAAAGAATGAAGTCCATTGCAAAAGAGCAGGGCACACATTTTTTTCTTTGTGGTGTTTTTGGAAGTTAGTATTTTGTAAGCAGCAAACTCCATTATTGCTTTGACAGCATATGGTCATTTAAAGTGTAGGCACTGTTGCATTATTCAGAAATGTAAATGAATGCTGTTTCTTTGATTTGAACAGAAATTGCCAGCCAAACTCTGAGGTATCACTGAGAATTAGTTAAGCAGCCTCCGTGTTTTGCCTACAGAAAGTGTATTAAAACCTTCGAGCAAAATATCACCTCATCTTCTCAAGCCTGGATGTAAATAAAAATTCACTCAATTTTACTGTCTATAACAAAACCAAACCTCTAGTCCATTTTCTTCAAGAGCTGATGCAAAGGAGCATACGCAGCTGTACTAACAGTGACTAACATTTTCTTTTACAACCAATAGGGTAATTAGTAAATTAAAGCTTGTTTGTATCGATGCCTCATTTATTTGAGTGACATCAGGATTTTCACTCTATTTTAGAGTCGTTATAATTCATCACCCACTGTTTTTTATTCTTTCAAGTATATTCCTCTGGAACAGAGCTCTGCTGCAGAAGACTAGCACATGTAAATCTGATTGCAGTGGGAATTTTTCAGTTCTCAAAGAAATCTTGTGTTTGTCAGTTTGCTTAACACTAAAGACTACAGTGCAAAAGCTGACTACAATATGTCAAGGGAAAGCCTGCTTACAGAGGAAGCAAAGTTACATAATCTCATTTTCAATTACGTTTCATTTAGGGCATATTCTCATCATCACCCACTATTAAATACAAAGATTTTTGACAAGGAACTCCTTGAGGAAAACTTGTCATGTTTAAGGATATATAGCACATATGTTTTGTAAAGGGCCAGAAACCCTGTTTAAAAAAAAAAATCCTAACAGCTCAGTAGTTTAATTACCCTGGGAGGAGCTTCTGCAAATCCAACCTGCCATAGCTCCCATTAGGGAAAGTCTGGTGATTACAGCTTGGATGTAATCTCCTCATTAGTGGCCCATGCTATCATGCCATGTGTTAATAACATCTTTAGGGTGGACATTCATGAGATGGACATGTTCTACTCAAGATGAAAGGCAGCTAAAGGACACTTCAGACAATCCAAGTTTCTGTTGTTGTTTAAACATAATGGGTTTAAATGAGTCTCTGGTGGGGGCCAGGGAGTTATTGCTAAAATAACTGACACAGTTTATTACTGCTTTACACACCTGCATCCATGTGTGTCAATGAAAAACTGTGCTAAATGGATATATATGAGCTATCCCCTTGTTATTCACACCCAACTCATCTTCCTTGAAGTGGAAACTCAAAAAATGCCTGCCCAAAACTGGAGACAGACTTGCCTGCTGCACAAGTCATGTTGCTATGATGGCCTGGCTGGTGATTTTCTTCAGAAGGAAACTGAAAACACTTGAGAAAGGATAAAGGCAAGGAGAGGAGAGCTTAAAGCACCTCCCTCTGCAGTCTGCCAGTGAGAACCAGGGTGAGCCAGGCTGAGGTGGGAGAGTCAGTGCAGCAGCGACCTGTGTTGTAGAAGGCATTGGGTTAAGAGCAAGGACTGATGACTTTAAAGCCAAACTCAAACTTTTATAAATTAAGCAAGATTTTCAAGTGCTTTGGTGGAAATTAGTGTCTGGAGGAACCTTGCTAGTGTTTGTGGAGTTACACCCTGGCTGAATCAAGGTCTCTGGTATGAGAAATGGATGCTGCCCGACTTTAAATAGAGCAGGGGCTGTTTGCAGCTGAGCCAGGCTTGTTTCCTCTTGGAAAAATTTTCCTGGTAACCTTTGTAGCCAGTGATTTTGTGTCCTTATAAATGGGCTGACTGAATGAGAGCAGCAGTAGTGGGGTACCATGCTGCGTGTGTGTGACAGGCAGACTAATTTAAACTCCTAACTTATGAGCTGGGTTTTTCCAAGGCCGTAGATTTTCATTAGCTGTTTGCTGTGTTAATAAGAGACAACCACAGCAACAAGTGGTACAAATGTTAGCTTTGAAACACAGAGCACCTCTTAAACCAACAGAGCTGGCAATAAATGGTGTGTGTCTATTTGCTCATTTGGCAAAGGTAGAAGTTCAAATTATGTCCTACAGGCCAGCTGACATAGACCTGACCAAATTCATCCCCAGGGCAACTCCACCAGCTACTCAGGGAATGAGTTTGCAATTTTTCTCTTAATGCCACTTTGTTACAAACATCATTATTTTTTTTAACAGGCTGTTCAATATGTTCCAGCTGATATGACACAGAAATGGGACTGCAAAGACCTGTATATTGTTTATGGTTCTTCCTTTGTGCCTCTGTCACAATTACTATTTTCAGTGTGTAGCCATTTGCTCCACACACTTTTGGGGAAGTGGGAACTGTTTTTTATTGTATGTTTTATCCTGCACAGGAAAGCAAATTTTTTTCCTTCATTAAAGACTTCTAAAATTAATATTTAATTAATAAAAAATAAAAAAAATTAGAAGACATTGATAATACCTGTTCATTGAGAGGATAAGTTAACCTGAAGTCAGCAGAATTAGTGCAATCTGCTCTCCTGTTTTGTATTCTGCNAATGAGTTTGCAATTTTTCTCTTAATGCCACTTTGTTACAAACATCATTATTTTTTTTAACAGGCTGTTCAATATGTTCCAGCTGATATGACACAGAAATGGGACTGCAAAGACCTGTATATTGTTTATGGTTCTTCCTTTGTGCCTCTGTCACAATTACTATTTTCAGTGTGTAGCCATTTGCTCCACACACTTTTGGGGAAGTGGGAACTGTTTTTTATTGTATGTTTTATCCTGCACAGGAAAGCAAATTTTTTTCCTTCATTAAAGACTTCTAAAATTAATATTTAATTAATAAAAAATAAAAAAAATTAGAAGACATTGATAATACCTGTTCATTGAGAGGATAAGTTAACCTGAAGTCAGCAGAATTAGTGCAATCTGCTCTCCTGTTTTGTATTCTGCTCAAGTTGAGGCATCTCTGGCTGTTATCCACATCTATCACCACATGACATCAGAGAACACAGATGAAACCAGTAGGTGATTCTACAGTTTTATCCTGGTTTTGCTTTAAAAAGTTGGACAGATTTCAGCAAGCAGGGCAAAGTCCCATCTGGCTAAAGCTATTTTTCCTTTTGGCTCACACAGAAAATATACACATATCTGAACACATAATCTGATGAGCTCCATCCATCAGGCTGGTAAAGGGTGGCAGGATTTGGTTGTTTTCTTATTCACCTGTCCTCCAGACCATATCAAAGAGATATGCCAGCAACCCAGCCAGTATAGACAGACCTGCCAGTGAAATTGTAATCTAATCAGCATAACCAGAGAAAAAGGAAAATTTTAAGCAAGAAACACTCTCCTTTTCTAGGAAAAGCTGCTGCACCATCCTTTCTCTGTAGGTGCTTTGTCTATTGGGATACAAAAAGGCTCCTGCCTGTGCCTAGTGGGCTATAAAAGGTGTAGTTGAGCTGCTCTTGCATGCAGGTGGTTCATCCCTTTGTGCCCCACACGTGTCTAATGCTACTGTCACAGCACTGTCTCCTGCCTGCACAGCATCTTTATTTCTCAGATTAGCCTCTTATCCTGTGATTGGTGAAGACTACTGAACAAATCCACTACATTTGATGAAACAAGTCTAATAGATCCAGAAATAATTTAGGGTTTTGAAAATTTAAAAAATTCCTATTGAAATAGTTTGATTTATTCAAATTCTGTTAGAATTTAATGCATAAAAACATCCAAAAAAATGAAGTTATCAATTTTCCTGTTATCTTTTCAGCCCTGTATGGTCAGTGTATGTGATTCACATGGTCTTTACCCATCGTGTCACACCACTCAGACCAGCAGGATGTGAACCCACTTGAATTTTTTTCTTGAGGAGTTTTTTCAGGCTTTGTGTCTTCAGAACTGACATTGTGTTACTGCATTTCTGCCTCTTTTCCATCTCTGTGGGACTGCAGATTTCAAGTCCTTCCCTCTCTCCTGTTCTGCAGCTCCTGGGAAACTCCCTCAGCTGTGTCAAAACTTACTTGTCCTGGCTGAACTGGCTGAAAGATGAGGTACAGGGAGAATCCATCTCTTCAAACCAGTAACACTTGTCTTTTAAAACATTTTAGCTCTGGGGGTAATTACATCAGGGAATGTGTGGCTTGGAGGTGTCTGCTGGCCATATCCTATGTGAGTTTCCCCTTCAAAAATACATTGCATACTTTTTTTGAGATTAATTCCAAATAAAACACATTGGTGGCTGCTGATTCTGAAACTCTGATAGCTGAGTTTTCATGTTAGTCATGTGCATGAGCTACCAGCAAAGGAGACTTTTGCATAACCTGCTGCAAATCCATGACAGACAGCTTGTCAGGAAATGCTCAGTATAGGCAANCTTGGAAAAATTTTCCTGGTAACCTTTGTAGCCAGTGATTTTGTGTCCTTATAAATGGGCTGACTGAATGAGAGCAGCAGTAGTGGGGTACCATGCTGCGTGTGTGTGACAGGCAGACTAATTTAAACTCCTAACTTATGAGCTGGGTTTTTCCAAGGCCGTAGATTTTCATTAGCTGTTTGCTGTGTTAATAAGAGACAACCACAGCAACAAGTGGTACAAATGTTAGCTTTGAAACACAGAGCACCTCTTAAACCAACAGAGCTGGCAATAAATGGTGTGTGTCTATTTGCTCATTTGGCAAAGGTAGAAGTTCAAATTATGTCCTACAGGCCAGCTGACATAGACCTGACCAAATTCATCCCCAGGGCAACTCCACCAGCTACTCAGGGAATGAGTTTGCAATTTTTCTCTTAATGCCACTTTGTTACAAACATCATTATTTTTTTTAACAGGCTGTTCAATATGTTCCAGCTGATATGACACAGAAATGGGACTGCAAAGACCTGTATATTGTTTATGGTTCTTCCTTTGTGCCTCTGTCACAATTACTATTTTCAGTGTGTAGCCATTTGCTCCACACACTTTTGGGGAAGTGGGAACTGTTTTTTATTGTATGTTTTATCCTGCACAGGAAAGCAAATTTTTTTCCTTCATTAAAGACTTCTAAAATTAATATTTAATTAATAAAAAATAAAAAAAATTAGAAGACATTGATAATACCTGTTCATTGAGAGGATAAGTTAACCTGAAGTCAGCAGAATTAGTGCAATCTGCTCTCCTGTTTTGTATTCTGCTCAAGTTGAGGCATCTCTGGCTGTTATCCACATCTATCACCACATGACATCAGAGAACACAGATGAAACCAGTAGGTGATTCTACAGTTTTATCCTGGTTTTGCTTTAAAAAGTTGGACAGATTTCAGCAAGCAGGGCAAAGTCCCATCTGGCTAAAGCTATTTTTCCTTTTGGCTCACACAGAAAATATACACATATCTGAACACATAATCTGATGAGCTCCATCCATCAGGCTGGTAAAGGGTGGCAGGATTTGGTTGTTTTCTTATTCACCTGTCCTCCAGACCATATCAAAGAGATATGCCAGCAACCCAGCCAGTATAGACAGACCTGCCAGTGAAATTGTAATCTAATCAGCATAACCAGAGAAAAAGGAAAATTTTAAGCAAGAAACACTCTCCTTTTCTAGGAAAAGCTGCTGCACCATCCTTTCTCTGTAGGTGCTTTGTCTATTGGGATACAAAAAGGCTCCTGCCTGTGCCTAGTGGGCTATAAAAGGTGTAGTTGAGCTGCTCTTGCATGCAGGTGGTTCATCCCTTTGTGCCCCACACGTGTCTAATGCTACTGTCACAGCACTGTCTCCTGCCTGCACAGCATCTTTATTTCTCAGATTAGCCTCTTATCCTGTGATTGGTGAAGACTACTGAACAAATCCACTACATTTGATGAAACAAGTCTAATAGATCCAGAAATAATTTAGGGTTTTGAAAATTTAAAAAATTCCTATTGAAATAGTTTGATTTATTCAAATTCTGTTAGAATTTAATGCATAAAAACATCCAAAAAAATGAAGTTATCAATTTTCCTGTTATCTTTTCAGCCCTGTATGGTCAGTGTATGTGATTCACATGGTCTTTACCCATCGTGTCACACCACTCAGACCAGCAGGATGTGAACCCACTTGAATTTTTTTCTTGAGGAGTTTTTTCAGGCTTTGTGTCTTCAGAACTGACATTGTGTTACTGCATTTCTGCCTCTTTTCCATCTCTGTGGGACTGCAGATTTCAAGTCCTTCCCTCTCTCCTGTTCTGCAGCTCCTGGGAAACTCCCTCAGCTGTGTCAAAACTTACTTGTCCTGGCTGAACTGGCTGAAAGATGAGGTACAGGGAGAATCCATCTCTTCAAACCAGTAACACTTGTCTTTTAAAACATTTTAGCTCTGGGGGTAATTACATCAGGGAATGTGTGGCTTGGAGGTGTCTGCTGGCCATATCCTATGTGAGTTTCCCCTTCAAAAATACATTGCATACTTTTTTTGAGATTAATTCCAAATAAAACACATTGGTGGCTGCTGATTCTGAAACTCTGATAGCTGAGTTTTCATGTTAGTCATGTGCATGAGCTACCAGCAAAGGAGACTTTTGCATAACCTGCTGCAAATCCATGACAGACAGCTTGTCAGGAAATGCTCAGTATAGGCAATGATTTGGGACTAATTTCATGGATGTTTTCCAGTTTCTATTTTCTCCCCCCATGATCCTCCTTTCTCTTTCTCTGAACAAGAGGGCTCCTGAAATTTCCTGCCTAACATCTTTCACTTTGAATAAAGAATACACTAACCATCCCCCCTGCAGCTGGTCCTGCTGAAATTGCTCCTCTGGAGGGACCAGCAGATGATGTTGGTGGTTTTGAGAAGGTCCAGGCAGGAGGGTTTAGCCCCCAGCACAGCCCACAGTGAAACCTGCAACCTGAGACCCCCTGCTGCCACTGCTCCCCACCTTCCCTGCACACACTCGTGCACACACACACAGAGTTTCAGAGGAGAAGGCAGGCAGGGAGTTTAAATGAACCCAGATGGCTGGCACACACAGAGTAGGCACCCTGGAAAAGTGCTCCAGGGCGCTCTGGTTGCTGTCATCTTATTCTACAAACCAAGTGCCTTCAAGATGTCTGTGTTGTTTCTTAATGGGAGATCACTCCTGGTTGGGCTCTCAGCCCCTTCCTGTGGGGAAATGTCACCCAGGCATCAGAGAGATACACAGAGATTGATTTGACTGAAATCAACCATTCCCTTAACTCAGAGCTTGTCGATTATTATCCTTAATAAAGACCATATTGTCATAAAATCCAAATCAGATCCCAATTGAGAGACTGTACTTTCCCCTCTTTGGTGTGTGTACTGTTGTCTGATTGAATGATTTGAGTCCTGTGCAAAAGAAATTAATTGGCTGCGAGTAATAGAAAATGTTGATGAAAAGTGTGAATGTAATGAATGCTGATAACTACTTTAAATTATTTTTTCTTTCTTTCTTATTTTTTTTTCTGTTCAATCACACTGAACACATGTTTCCCTTCTTTATTTCTCTATAAAAATATGCAAACAATTACCTGGCTTTGGAGACATAATTACAAAGAGGTTCATCTCTAAAAGGTTATTATTGATTTATAGAGTTCTTTAGTTTAATGGAAGACAGACAAGAATAAAAAGCAACTTTCTGCTTTCCCCACAAATAATAGATGAGCTGCAAGGGAAATGTTAAGATTTAGAAGTAATTTTTACAAGATACACAAACTGCATCACTCAGAGGGATGTTTCTTGTACATTCACAGAGTTGTTCAGAAACTCTAATGCAGCAAGGCTGGTAGAAACCATCTTCTCTGAATAATTCAGCATGAAGCATTTAGAGAGTCTGTGATAGCCATATCTGTGGATAATGCTAAAGTGTATGGGATCATTTGTAATGCCAGAACTAGTGCTGGATTTTAAAGGTGAAGTACATGAGCTGGAGTACATCTAAGAGGAGAATCAGTTGACCTGTGATTAGTAACTACCAGACAGAGGCTCTGGGGTGTTGTTTTTTAATGCATGTAAAATTATAAATGTGTGTAAGATGACAGAGTCTGATTTTGGTGCACCTGGCCTTCCTCCTGCTAACCCAGGACTCTCAGGGGAAGCAACATGGTAGTTTGGGTGGGAACAGGAAAATGTCCTCACCAAGAACACCACCTGCAGCAGTCTAGGGCTTTGGACTCTTTTTCATGTGGTTTTTTCTGTGGTGATGAGTGTAGAGAGGATGGAGCCAGACTCTGCTCAGTGCCATCCAGTGACAGAACAAGAGGCAATGGGAGTCAGTTGGAGCACAAGAGCTTGAGGGGAAACACAAGGACAAACTTGTTCCCAGTGAGGGTGGCAGAGCCTGGCAGGGGCTGCGCAGGGGGGTTGTGGAGTCTCCTGCTCTGGAGACATTCCAGCCCCCCCTGGATCTGTTCCTGGGCGACTTGGTCTAGGTGCCCCTGCTCTCCAGGGGGGTTGGACTAGATGATCTTCTAGCTCCCTTCCAACCCCTGACACTGTGATTCTGTCCTGGTCTGCACCCCATTTCCATCTTAGCTCCCAGGTTCACACCCCACCCAGGCCTCTGGGCTTTTGTGAAGAGTGTGGGAGCTTTCCAGAGCCCTGAGAGCCTGCACGCTTCTGCTGCCTCTGCTTTGTACTGATCACTGCCTGAATCTGATAAACAAACACAGTCTGAGGCAATTTGCAAAGAGAAACAGATTAAATTGATAGTGCACCATGTGCACTGTGGTTGTAATGGCTTTTGATGGTCATTCAGCAGGCGTGGTGGTGTTTCTGTCCATAAACTGGAAATTCTCAGAATAATGCTCTTTTAACACCTTCCAGCTCTCTGTACAAGCAAAGGAGCACAGACCTTTCATGCTGCCTTTTTCTCCTGGTGTGCATCAGTCTTACCCCCTACACAGTGTTTCTTATATTGTTCTCAGCAAAACACACTCCTTAGTGCTTTATGCCATTTGACAACAGTAAGCAGCTGCTGCTGCTGAATATTATCATAATTTAACTTTGGAGCTTGGAATGTAGAAATAAATAGTATTGCAGGATTATGTTTCATTTAACATACAATCTTATAACAAACCATAATATCCTCTTGGAGATTTTGTCATATGAGATGATAAGACGAGCAACAAGTTTATGTGAAGAATTTTCTCTTCCCTTATGCAGTTATATTGAATTACTGCTTCACACTTGATTGTACTCATTTAGTCAATACCCAGAGGTATTGGGCTTCCAGTTCCCTCTCAGAAAGATAGAAGCCAATTGAAGTCATAGATATTCATAGAATATATTCATAGATATTAGGGGTTGGAAGGGACCTAGAAGATCATCTAGTCCAACCCCCCTGCCTGAGCAGGATCACCTAGACCAAGTCACTCAGGAACAGATCCAGGCGGGTCTTAAGTGTCTCCAGAGATGGAGACTCCACAACCCCCCTGGGCAGCCCCTTCCAGAGCTCTGTCACCCTCACTGAGAAAAAGTTCTTCCTTCACTGAGAAAAAGTTCTTCCTTCACTGAGAAAAAGTTCTTCCTCAGATAAAGTCATAGTCCATGAATAATATTTTTAAATTTTGAGGATATAGCCTTTAAAATAGTTATTTTTTTGTCCTACAGTTCAGAACATTCAGCTGTGAGAAGCACAAAAAAACCCACAAATTAGAAAAATAGCTGTATTCAGGGGTGGGTTTTTTTGGCCAGATGCACCCTCAGCAGTGGCAAAAATATCATTTACAGCAAACAACAGCAGCAGTGCAACAGGTACCATGTGTTTGAAGCACCTGGCAAGCCTCTGGTGGTAAAAGCTCCATTTGTTACTATCATGTAAACCAGGGAAAATATGAATTAATATGAATAAAAGAAAATAATTAATGAATAAAATTTGAATGAATTGCTACAGGATTCCTCAGAGGGAAAAGTTACAGACCTCGAGTGGCCCACAGAGTCCTGTTCTTTCCAACTAGAGCTGAGCTGCATTTCCTTTTTATTGTACAGCCTTAATAGCAATCATTGATCAGCACAGCTAACGTCAGTTAATTTTATTTAGGGCTCACTTTTCGATGCGAGTGCAGTCACCATTTTGCAACTTAGTCATTTTGCATCTCATAATGATGGAGGAAAGTGACACAAAGGATGTGTGAGTGGTGACACTGTGCAGTTGATGCAATAAAGTGAATTAAAGCTGACAGATAGCAGCAGATCAGTTGATTAAACAGAAGGCAGAAATCTTGGCATTGGCCATCCAGAAACTTGGGATATTGCTCTCATCTGTTCTGTAGGAAATGTTTCAGGTAAACACAAGTACTTTTTATCACTTCATTCTGCTTAAAAAAAACAAACACGAGAAGGTGACTGGTTTCCTTCTAGATAAATGAAGAGCTGATGCTTAGGAGGAGGAGAGGATAAAAGGCAAGATTTCTTTGCTCATATTTCTATGTGTGGAGAACCTGCAGGATCAGTGCCACTATTTGGAAGAGGCAGCTTCTCCCTGGTCCTTTCTGTAGTGACTGGGTGCCTCTAAACCAGCAGAAGGAATAATAGAGCTGAAAAAGAATGACTCAACTATTTAACTCCTTCCTTAAATGGAAACTGTTCAAATGCTTCCTTCATTTATCTGTCCCAGTGGCTGTATGAGAAAAATGGCCAGTGGGCTCTGCCTGGTGCCACAGGGATGAGAGGACACACATGGCTCACTGCTCCTCTCTAAGGATCTCTTTGTTCTTCCCAGTCCCTGGGGCACATGTTCCATGCAAGGCACTGACAGTTTTTGTTATCACACAGATGTATCAGTTTCAGTGACAAGCACTCCCTTTTCAAAAAAACATTATTTCTCATGATTGTCTCCCTCTTGGAAAATGTGGCCTTTAAAGCCAAAGTGGGTGGAAAGAAGAATGAAAGGGAGATAAACGAATGTCCTGGCGACACAGAAGTGAAATGGGGTGTTATGGGACAACCAGTCAATCAGCTCAAAGGAAACACTGGACCCTGCACTGCAGAACAAAGAGGGGCTGGTTTATCATGCCAGTGCAGGTCTTGCAGATATTGTGGAGGAAACAGCACATATGAGAGGAATAAAGGGAGGGTGGAAGGGGTTAGAGGGGGTGGGGTGAGGGGCTTGCTAATAACAACATGTTTTTTCCTTCCTTTCTAACTCAATGGCACATGTGACCTCATGAAGCCAATAAGTTATGGGCATCTGATGTAAAAGTTCCCCAAAAAAATGCTCCTTGAGCAAAGACCACTGGGTAAACCTTGTCATGACCAATTTCTGCAAATGCCTTGATTTAAGGCAGGCACAGGACCTGAAATTCACACCAGGTCTTTGTGTGCTGGAGTCGTGCAGATATCAGGCTTGGTGAGAAGAAACTGCATACTTCCTATTTTATTTCACCACTGCTCGACCTGCTTTTCCTCAGACTTAAAATCATTTGCTAGGTCAAAATAAACTCCTCAGAATCCCAATGTGAAAAATGTACCTAACAATTCAATCCTTGTAAATTGCAAATGGGAAGACAAAGTGCAGTTGAGCCTAATTAAATTATATAATAAGTAGCTTAACTTGTGGTTTCACTTTGGTTTCTGTTATTCTTATTATCATAAGCATTGTAGCTGGCAAAGAGCTATTGAAATATGCAAAGCAGAGATGATCAAACTGGAGCCTGTTGGTGCTTCACAAGAGCTTTTCTGCCAGAGCTTGGTTTTGCAGAGGCAAATCCAGAAGGAGGTCAGGCCAATTTCAATTTAATGCAAAATTTTACTCAGAGTTAGCAATGAGCTCTGTGTTTGACCTGTCTCTATTACAGACAAAAATAAAAGGAAATTTGGATTTGCAAATCCTCACCTGTCAGGTCCTGGTTTGCAAAATGAAAACCAGTGCTGGCTCAGATTTGGGTGAAGCTGAGTATATAATCCTGGCTTTAGCTTTCTCTCATTAACAAGTTAGTTGATAGTACCCAGAAGACAATAATTCCAAGTTGATTATGATGCCCCATGGCACCCGTGTGGTGCTGTGGACCTGTTTAACCTGCCTGCTGCTGGGAGATCATGCTGTGACTTCCAAAATTTTGCCCTTCATTTAAACCTCCTCCAGTGCCTGGCATATAGCTGCAGGAATAAATAAGCAAAACTGCTGGTGGCTCATGGAGTGGGTGAGGATGTGCCCAGATAAGCTGCCACCAGGGAGGGTGGCACCTTACAGAGGTCAGCAGCTGATGACAGGGGACACTGCAACATCTTCAACCAGCACAACTTTCTTTTTTTTTTTTTTTTTTTTTTTAATATAATAGTAATTTATGCTCTGTCTAGCACAGATAAATTGGCAGATATTTACTTCATGCTTTAGCTTAATGGTCAGCAAAACTGACTAGCACGCTGGTGGGTTCCTTATAAATTGGAATAATCAAAACAGAGATCTTTCCAAAAGTTTGGCATACTTCTGGGCCTGCTATGGAAACAGGTTGCACTGTCACTGAAATCTGAATCTGGATCTAGGGCTTTGGTTTGGCAACATCTGTGGTTTTGAAGACCGTCTCATGCAAGCTTCAAGGAAGAATAATTTCGGTCTGTTTAGTGGTCTATAAATCCAAGTGCCCCAAGTACAAATGAATCACTCTGTTTTCTGCCCCAGGGGTTTGACTATTACAAACAATGAATAAAGTCATCAGCAAAAGACAAGGTCACAGGCTGAAAGAGGAAAATATGCTTTTTCATTTCTAGTATAAAAATAAAGGAATGCATTGTTTGAAAATGTCAGTGCATGAACTAGACTAAATGGAAGCAGACTAAATTGAGCTCTGACATCTAATGATTCCTCCTCCACTCCTATTTTGTTTAATTTGACAGCTACTTACCAAGATACACAAGCTCAAAAATTCCAAATAAGCTGTTAAGGAAGACATTTGCAACTACTATAAAGTGTAAGGTAAGGGTGAGATGAGAGAATGCTGGTTTCCAACCTGGACATTGCCTCCATCTGCTGCTGCAAACAAGGCTCTTAACCCCTCTGCCAAGCCTTTCTGTGGCAGTTATCTGCCTTGCAGTGGTGAGGTGCTGCCTAATCAACAACTGCTGCTTGAGAAGCTCTGTGAGTTCCACAGAGCCAGCACTGAGCACAGGGTGGGTTGCTAAACAGTGTGTGGGTTCACCAAAGGGTGATGATCTCCAGAGAGCACTGAGGGAAAAACTATTTACCATGCACAGCCAAAGCCTTGGTGATTCTCGGTCTCAGGCAATCCCACAGGTTCTTAGGGTTGATTATGAGAAAACAGATTAAAAGGTATTTATTTATGTATTCATATAGATATTAATATTAATATCTATATGTAAAGACACTCAAGCCAGTCAAGATTGATAAAGTCAAACACTTGAAATTACACATACCACTAATTAGAAGTATGAGCACTGCAGAGCAGAAGTGACTTAAAGTAACTTGCAATAACACCAGGTTTTTTCTCTAGTTGGCAAATCAAATATGACTCTTGGATCTTAAATCCTCAGAGGATACAAGTAATACACTGTTTGCCAAAAATTTCTATTATCATTCAAGCTGAATGGTGTTTAAAAAAAACCAAACCAACAAACAAAACCTGCTGTTTCATATATGTTCTCACAATGCTAGATGAATTCATCTATATATCTCAGAGCATACTGCTGCTCTGGCAAGGAATGGAGATTCACAGCTCTTAAACCTCAGTGCACATGCTAAACCCTAGAATGATTTAGTATTTAAATGATATTCAGTAACCACCCTGTTAAATGTAAATTAAATGCACACTTACTCTTTAAGACAATTTAAAGTGTCACCTTTATAGTTAAAAGACTGTGACATTTCATGAACTCACAGCCACATCTTCCCACTGATCATTCCAAGCTGAACTGGCTAAATTCAGGTGTGGGGTAAATGCAATGTTCCTCCTGTCAAAGGAGTTATAGCCATTTACACCAAGGCTGATTCCAGGCTTTCATTAGCTATACTGAAACCTAGCATCATTTATATGAAAAAGTGGCTGAGAATAGTAACATTTCACCTGTTATTCCCACTACAGGCACAGTGTTCCCTAGTAACTTATGTTGGCTTAGTTCCTTTGAGTGCAATGAAAGTACCTTGATATATGGTGGGTGAGGACCCTGTCCTAGGATAAAGAGCAAAGATAAAGAAAATCCACCTAAATTGAATTCTTCTTGGAGAACTAAATGAAATTGGTCTAGGTGCCCCTGCTCTGGCAGGGGGGTTGGACTAGATGATCTTCTAGCTCCCTTCCAACCCCTAACATGCTGTGATTCTGTGATAGAATCATAGAATTATTTGGCTGGAAGAGACCTTAATTAATACATCTGAAATATTCTTGGGATGTCTTCTGTACCAGCATTAAAAATCAGAAGTTAACATGAACTGTGAACTTTAATTGTGTTATTTCCTCTCACCTTGGACACTAGATGGAGAAAAAAAATAAATAATGCTTTTCAGCACTGAGTGTTTTAAATAAAATGCATTTATTGTTGTCAACATGCAGAGCTGGTAAATTGACACATTCATCATGCCATTATAATCCCTGCACCTGTTCCAGTTTGCAGTCTGCAGTGGTTTAGTCATGTATGGGGAGTGCATCTGCTGAACAAGGACAGTTAACTGGCAGAATTTGTTTAGAAACCCAGTGAAGAGCTAAATGAGGTAAACTGCATTATCTTACACGTTAATTGTATTTCACTGCAGACAAACATTTATTAAAGCTGCAGACAGCACACCATACATTCTAATTGTGTTTGCATCCATTTCTGGTTTTACCTTGATTTCCAGAATTTCTTTCACCATCATATTTCAAGCTTCAAGACAGAGCCTGAGATATCCCTAAAAGAGAGCTTCACAGCAGTGCCTGATGAGCACACATGCACATGCAGGAGCCAGGCAAATCATTCACAGGAAAAATTCTATTAGAAGGATGCTGCCACATTCTCCTGTCTGGCAGATGTCCATAAAGAGATGCAAATTTCTTGGGATCTGACCATTACTTTGAAATGACATTACAAGTGTCTTCTGGGGGTAATTTCCTTGATGGTGAGGACAGAGCTCCCTGAGGTCCCTGCTCCCCATCCTCACTCCCATCACCTCCCTGCTGGACTCTACCATCATAGTAGGAGCAGGACCCACACAACACCTGCTCAAAAAAAGACCTGCAGGTCACATCTCACAAGCAAAATTTGGCATGCTGTTCCTGCACAAAATGTTTGTGGTTTTCTTCTCTCTCAAATTTGTTCTGATTTGAATAGGCAAGGTGTCACAGGGGCTCAGGAGTGGGGAGCAGCATTGCTTGGCAATTTGGAGCTGAAGCAGAGCTACCCACAGCACATCTGAATCAATGGAAAGGCTCAGTGGGAATCAGATAAAATTCTAAACAAGACTCAAGGTCCAGCAGTGAACTGAATGCAGATCTCTGAGACCTTGCTCAGCAATGTAGCCACAAGAACCTCCTCTTCACTTGCCCTCTCACTTTGCAGGGTGTGTTATTATCTGATTCTGAGTTCATTTTTATGGGAGAGGAAGGATTGCTCATTCTTCAACATGGGAGAAATCCTGCTGGAAAACAGCTCTGCAGAAAAGGACTTGGGGGTGTTCGTGGATGAGAAGCTGGCCATGAGGCAGCAGTGGGCACTGGCAGCCAAGAAGGCCAATGGCAGCCTGGGCTGCAGCAAGGGAAGTGTGGGCAGCAGATGGAGAGAGGGGATTCTGCCCCTCTGCTCTGCTCACACCTCCCCTGGAGTATTGCAGCCAGCTCTGGAGCCCTCAGCACAGGAGAGACATGGAGCTGCTGGAGCAGGGCCAGAGGAGGCCACAGAGATGCTCAGAGGCTGGAACAGCTCTGCTGTGGGGACAGGCTGAAGGAGCTGGGGTTGTTCAGCCTGGAGAAGAGAAGGCTCTGGGGAGACCTTAGAGCACCTGCCAGTGCCTGAAGGGGCTGCAGGAAGGCTGCAGAGGGGCTGTTTCCAAGGGCCTGCAGTGAAAGGACGAGGGGGAATGGGTTGAAATGAGAGCAGAGGAGATTGAGACTGGATCTCAGGAAGAAGTTGTTTCCCTTGAGGGTGGTGGCTCAGTGGCACAGGCTCCCCAGGGAGGTGGTTGAGGCCCCATCCCTGGAGCTATTGCAGGGGAGGTTGGCCAAGGCTCTGAGCAGCCTGGGCTAGTTGAGGGTGTCCCTGCTCCCTGCAGGGGGCTGCACTAGATGCCCTTTGGAGCTCCCTTCCAGCCCTAAACATTCTCTGACTCTATGAAAATGCAAGAAACGTGGACCTCCTGGTGTCCCAGCTCCTGAGACAGTTTCCCAGGGAGCCACCATGCAGCCTGCCAGGAGGGTGCTGGGGCCTAGCAGCACACCCTGCATTCCTGGGTGCTGCCCCATTGTAAGGCAGTTAAAAACAATGGCAATTTCAGGACTTGGGCGGGCCCCCCTGGCGCTGACAGAGAAGATACATCTGGTCCTGGTTTGTTGATTTTCTTTGGGAATGCTTCAAAATTGAAAGGAGATGGGGAAATTTTTGAAAGACAGAGTTCACCCATGCTAGCCAGCCTGTTTTGTAGGCATGTGAATGTCTCTTTAAGCAACAAAGCAGCTGCTGTCTCCTCACTCAAGGTTCAGCCAGGATTCACCTCCTGGTGACCAAACCCCCAGATCATTTCTGAAGGTGAGGTTGAGTCCTGGCACTGGAGGTCAAGCATAAGGATAGTGATCAGACCTCAACAAAAGCTTAAATGCAGGTCTGAATTCGCAGCCACTCTAGGAAAAATTAAAGAAAAACACCATTATTGGAGCAATAAGGGTGCTGCAGATGTAACAGGGTTTCTGGCCAGAGAGAAGGAGAATGAAAAATAAATCTGCCAGGTTGTGAAACTGCAGAGCATGTGGCTCTCATCCACTCTTGTTTTTTTTGCTTCATATGCAAAGAGGCTGCAGAATTAGATTCCATAAACCAAATAGTTTAGGACTGATTCTCTAATTTCCCTTAGAAATTCATTAGGGTTTTGTTGTTTTTTTTTAAATGAGTGGTAATGCTGCTTGCATTTTTTGGTTATGGGAAGATTAAATGAAGGAAATCTTTGCCTAGAATAATCATCGTTACTTAACCTAAATTTATTCCATTCCTCTGAAACTTTGAAAAAGAGCAGCTCTTTGGTCCCTGAAGTTACACTGAAGTAAAACTCAACAGCTTGCTAAAATATTGCCATATGAGCAGAAATATTCAGCACTGAGGAACTGATGTGGTGGAGGAATAAAAGGTTGTTTGTTAGCACTGGCTGGCACTGGGTTTTAAGCAATACCACAGGCCTGCCAACAAGAAGCTGATAACAAGACTTTCTGAATATCTTCCAAAGCTTCACAGAAATACTTGCTTAATAAGAACACTCAAGCTTTTCAAAGTTTACCAAAGTACCTTTAAATTTGTGCAAGCACCCCACACACATATTTATGCATGCAGAGCAGGAGGAAAACACATGGAACACAAGAAAATATTAAATTTTAACACATGCAGATTGAGCATAAACAATAGGACACATGTTTGTGTTTTGCATTCTTAATTTCTTCCCTGTAGTGGATTAACACCTCAGTTGGATTTGGGCTCCCAGTCATACTATACTTATGTTTTAGCTATTTCTTATCATCTTAAACCAAGGAAGAACTCAAAGCATGATGCCTGATCCTTCCCTTCCATACTTCCTTCCTTCATGGTAGGACTATTTTAATTCAGAGCTAAGAGAATTCTTGTTTCTAACTCTGTGTGAAGCTTCTGCTCCTTGCCAGCATTAAATTTAAGGCAGGCAACTCTACACCATGTTCCTGATACCTTTCAGTTTTGAGCTATAGCATCTCTTCTTGCTCTGCTCTGAGCTCTCCAGGGCTGACAGTATGCCCCTAGAATTTTATCTATGGAAATGAAATGTATAGAGGTGGGACCAAAACAAGATCTGCAGCCCTACAACATGAATTTGAACCTGGATCTCTAGAAGTAAAAAGCTACTGTACTCATCAATCCCCAAAACTCTACCATCATGGGCAAAATCATGCTTCCTAGAACATTTTATCAAAATGTGGAGTGAAATTCTGGCCCTGATGCAGCAATAATAAAGCTCCCATTGTTTCAATCAGCTGTTTTACTCCACGCAGGAATAGGTCTATTTTATGCCTCTATGGCATTTCCAGACTGCATATGCTTCAGGGCATGCACAGTAAATATGATTCAGCATGGCTGCCAGTTTGATAGCACTCCCAGATGTCCAGAAATCCCAGGAAAACATGGGAAATTCTCAAAATCTTCATGACAAAATTTCTGGGTAGAAAAGGAGGAAGTGCTTGGAAAACCTTGAGGTATAATAATGTACATTTATATAGTTTGGCATTGACTTAGGGAAGACAGAGAGCTTTCTACCTTGTACCTGCTTCTGATTTGTACACAGTTTAAACAGTTTGGGTTTGATTTCTTTTTTTAAGTCATGGCAGAAATGTGATCTACTGCAAAATGTCCATAGCTGCACAGACAAGAGCTTGTGTTGAGACCTAGAGCACAGTGTCATGGGGTGGTGCTGCTCTCCTGACCCTGGTAACAGCTGCTTAGCTGTAGCTTGTGCTGCCCCAGAATCACAGGTAAAGCTCCTCTTCCTTCCTACTAACCTTGAAATGATGATTTTTTTCACTGCTCAACAAACAGTTTCAAGTGATCGTGCTCAAGGGAGTGAAAACCAAAAGCCTGTGAGTTTGTTTTCAGGCAGTGGTGCTGTATCAGACTGATGAAAGCAGGGAGAGCTGTTTCTTGAAGGCACCTAAATGAATTCTTTCCTCCCTTTGTGAGTTCAATCCTGCCAGCTGCTCAGTCCTATGGCTTGAGCCAGCAAACTACCTGAGCTCAGTCAGACTACTTGCAAGTTTGAAGTTGCTCAGGACAGAGGCTTCAAGACCTCTGAGAGCTGATCTGTAGGAGAGGAAATACTTCTGTGAACTACATGCAGAAGCACTAGTTGAAATGCTAAATTAATTTACATGTCTGAATTTCTTGATCAGTGAAAGCTGCTGCTCTAGAGTTGAGATATGTTAATGTGCCTCTTCTAGAGCTGGTCCAGAGACAGGAATGAAAATAGACATTGAAAGAAGCAGTTGGGGCATTGCAATGTCTTTGGACTGACAAAGATGCAGGAGAAGCAAAGATTTCCCACCTATGCTCTGCAGAATTAAATAAGGATGGAATTTTGTGGAAGAAAGGGAAGGCTGGACCAAAGCACATCCTTGACCTTCAAAGTCTCTGTTCCAACTGGGACTTGTTGCTGAGCCTAGAGCAGTGCCTGGGTGCTGCAGTTCTCACAGGGGTTTGGCTCTGGCAGTGAGCACCAGCTCTGAGGTCTGCTGCCAAGTGAGCAAACACCATGTGTGTACTCCCTGAATCCTGGGTCTGATTTCCAGCTCTCTTGGGGACTCATGAGCAGCACAGTCACAAAACTCCTCTAGAAAGAGACCGTAAGCAGAAGGAACAGATGAAGTTTGCTTTCTACATCTGTTTTTATTGAGGGAGCTATTACTGTGAGTGAAGTCAGCTGAGACATTTCAAGTCACTGCAGCTTGTATATTCAAGCCAGCCTATAAATATCTGATTTAAAAAAAAAAAACCAACAACAACAAAACCCAGTGATTATTGTTTATGCTTTCTTCCTATTTACTTTCCTTTGCTTTAGTAGCACGGGGAGGTTTGTATCACTTTAGCATGTCAATTGGAAGCAACCATCACATTGTTCCAGATAACCTCTTGTAGATAACCCTGGGATTGTGGTGTCCAGCACCCCTCTCCTTGTGACCCCAGGTGCCTCAGAAGTACTTCAGGTCAAACTTATTATCTACTATTCACTATCCCAATAAACAAGTAGCATGTTGTCACGTTTGGAGTGCTGTGTATTTTTCTAGTAATTATGCCTTATTATATATTTACTATTCAGAAAATGCAGGTGTGGGCTGTTGAAATGGGGCCAATAAGAATGTGCCGAATTGGCAGCAATTCCTCAGTGACTCATGTTTCACTGTCTGTTGGTTTTATAACTGTTTTCACTACTAATTTAGCTCTGCAATGCAATATGCAATTAGTTCTATTATGGAAGCAGCTGTATTCAGTTTTACAATGGCACTTTCCCCTTTGGCTTGTACCAGAGCCTGTTGTGGTTCTGCTGATTTGATGACTGAAGTTGTAAAGTGGTATCTGGATGAGCCACAGTGAGCCATGAGCCTCATACAAATATGATTCTTGCTTATACACCACTGCTCTAATGTTATTTCTTACATTCCAATTAGAAATGTGGTCACAGGGAAAAGCTGTTTCGTGCTACAGTAAGTAGTATTGTCATGCAGTGATTTGTTACTGTGCTGCTATCACCTCTTGAGTCTTGGAGCTTATTTTAAATAACATTTGGTACCCAGAAAGTGAAAGAAAAACAAACAAACAAAACCAAACAAACACAAAAGCAAGCACACAAACAAACAAACAAAAACCAAAAACAAACTTATGCTTGGAAATAGCCTTCTGCTTTGAAATTAGCTTTTACAGCCTTCAAAAATTACTTTCCAAAATGTAGACCCTGGATGGTTGCCATAGCAATGAAGATGGGCCAGGTGAGGGTGGTGGCTGATTGTGGATGCCAGGAGATTTCAACAAGCCCATAAAGCCCCAGTCTGTCTGCCACAACAAACTAAGACTTTACTGGCTCACTGAAAGCTCCCAGGTTCTGTGCCCATCCCTAAAAACCCTTGTGCTACTGGCATGGTTGCTTCCTACACCCAGCACTTGGATAGCAAGCATGAACAGTCTTTCTCCAAAATTACACAAGAAAACAGCCAAGAAGTAAATACAAATATCAATTACACTAATTAGCTGCCTTTACTGTCAACAAGGACATTGCAGAAATCAAATACATATTGCTCATTAGTTGAATGTGTATTAAAGCTACTCTGTTAAAAAGAGCAAGGTCTTGAAAAATCACTGAGAACATTCACTACATTTTTTCTCTAGTGTTATTACCCATTTTCACACCCATACATATGTTCTGGTTTTGTTGCGTGTCACACAAAATGGTAATTTGGTGGTGAAAAAATGAGAAATCATGACATTTCACATGTGTTTTCAGTAAAACAACAATTTTCCTCCTAAAGGGCCCCAGTTTTCTTCCTCAGAAATAGGACTATTTACAATGAAAATGTTCCTGTTGTGGTGGAATAATGACACTAAGAAAGGCACTAGGCTGGATGCTGCAAAGCAAAGTTAAAACGTCTGTGTTTCCAGTGCTTTGAATGCCAGGGGGGGTGAATTGCAGCCTCTGAAACACCCTTTGGCTAACTGGTGCTCACCAGCAGCAGAGCTGGCCCCAGCAAAGCCCATTTGCCCCTGGAATTGTTTCTGACCACTGTTGCCTGCAGTTATCATTCTGGTTATACTATTACAGTAAAAAACTGTTTTCCAGGATATTTTGCTATGAAAAACAAAGAAACTCTGCCCTGCAGAGAATAGCCATTGGGGAGAGCTGGACTGATGGAGAATTGGTAGTTTGCCCAGAGCTTACCATTTTCTATCCAGAGGCTGGCTTTATGCTAGAGCAAACAGCTGGAGTTACACACTGTAATTCATCACGAGCATGTAAAACCAATAATGAACTTTACAGTTCTATAAAGATTTGCAAAATTATTCCCAGGTCTAAAGTTTAATTGTTTAATGTCACCAAATGACTTTTCAATAACTGAGCACTGTGGAGTGGCAGAAGTTAATCACTCGACTGAAGTGAATTAAGAGTTTCTAAAGCTACATTTATCACTGTAATTTCAGGCTAATTTCATTTTCCATTCATAAAATATTATTTCAGTTTCTGTATCTCTATGAGCTGTGGAGAAGGAATGTGTCTGTTTTATGAAGCATGTTTTTGTCAGGCAGTGTCAAAGGTGGTGTACATACTGATAACAGGAAAAGATGAAGCTTACCTTGGCACTGCATTTCACATTCCTCTGCCCCCAAGTCTACAGGTTCTTCAAGACCTCTCTCTTTTTAAAACTCAGTGGGAAAATCTTCATTCTTTGCACTGCTTTATTCTTCCTGACCTCCCATCAGGTAGTGAACACACCAGCAGCCTTGCCTGAAACAAGAGTTAGCCAGGACAGAGTTGCTTAAAAAGCCCAAAGGCCCATTTCCAGGGCCTGCTTAACTCCTGAAATAAGTGAGGGATGACTCAATGCCTCCCTGATTGACTTTTGGTTTTGGGTACCCAGAACAAGATCCACCTGGTTTCATTTTAACCCTCTGGAAGTAAACAGAAGTCACATCTAGTTGAAGAAAGTTGTCTAAGCAATGGTAATAGTAAGTGGAAATAAATGCCCGTCTGCCTGGAGTAGGCAAGCGTGAGTTTGCCATCAGCCTGGGGTGCTTTATCCCATTTATTTATTTTTTCTACTAGCTATAGCAAGAGCCCAGACAGGTATTAACCAAATCACCTGTCCCTATCAGGCTGAAGTCAAAGCCATGAACCTTACCTTTCCTTCTTAGCTCGAACCCTTTGGCATTCTGAGACAGAATTTGGTTTTCCCTCCACCTAAGCATTCAGCCGATGATCTCAGACGCTGGAACAGCACACTTGTGGGGCAAATCCAACTTGGGTTTATTGTTTATTGCACTCATTTGTTCCAGTTTTTGTACACCCTGAACTCTTCCTCTCGCACACATACAATTTATTCCCACACATGTCAGGCATACTTGCCCATGAATTATTTATATTCTTTTGGTAACTTCTACTTTTCAAATAATGTGAGAAGAAAATGTTTCCCGTGTAGGAGTTGTAATAAGGGAGAAATCCAGGGAGGCTGCTGAGCAAGAAGGTGGTAAAATGCCCCAAGTTAAAAATAATACATTGCTTTTGAATGGCTGGGGAAACATCACAAGGGCTTTTTGAAGCAATCTCTACCACTGGAAATATTGCTGAGTGGCTGAAATTAGGAGCTGATATCCCACAATGGTGAAACAGGCTTTTATTTCCCTCAGAGGTTGGGTGGGATAAACTCACCAGTTGTCCAGTATACCAGAGGCAGCATTGCCACCAACTTGCATGGAGGGACACACTATCCCTTCCTCACATGAGTCAAAATAACACAGCTTTGTTAAGAACAAAATTAATAACATATACTGAGGGAAAACACAGCTTCTGTGGTGCTTTCATCTTTTATTATACTGAGAAATAGAGGTAGGCCCTGCTTTCGCTTCCCAACACAGCAAAGCACACAAAGCAGGAACTTTGCTCTCTAATCAAGATCCATTTAGAGGGAAATTTGGCAAGAGTTTGAAAAAATAGTTCAATTTCATATGTGTTTTGAAAAAAGACACTGATGGCAAAACTGAGGATGTGAGGATATGCTCGCCTGGTGAAGGAGAGAGGAATAAAATTATAATGACTTACTTTACATTAACTTCATCCCAAGTTCAGCTAGGAAGGACAGAAAACAGGTTATTAACATTTGGCATTTCTCCACTTCGTGGCTGAGGCAAAATAAGAAGAAAAACTGAAATACCATGAAAAAATGGATTCTTCTGAGATTTCATCTGGAACTCAGTATGAATTAATTGATTGCTAAATGTGATGATTGCAGCAAGGTAAATGGTTTTTCTAAAAGGAACACATTGGTTCACCAGCTGCCCATCCAAACTGGACCTTCCATTATCTAAGGTAAAAATTGAGAAGAATTCAGAAAAAAAGCATTTTATGCTGCTGAAGTTAATAAAAAGAGATGGGAGGCCTAATCCTAAGGAAGTGAAAAGTCAGGTTTAAGGGATTACAAGAGAAGGAAATCAGTGCTGGAACAAACCCTTCTGTCATGAAGTTGCATCAGTTTTGAGGTGTTCAAAACAAAACTAACACAAAAGGTTAGTATAACTGTTCTTTACTGGGGTTTGGACTAGATGACCTGAAAGGTCTTTGCCAAAGCTATTATCAGTGGTACTGTGATACCTTTATAAGGCAGCTTTTGTACTCCAATAACTCAAAAATGGATGTTCTTTTTAGAATGACATTTCACAGCCTACAAATCCTAAAATGGACTAATGGCTTTGACTTTTTGGGGGAGAAAGATTGGTTTGAAAAGTAAAGGGCTAGCTTGTGCTCGAAACTTTTGAACCTTTATTTGTTGGGTGAGAAATGACTCACATACTTCCCCTATCAATAATGATGGTTCAGAAGATGTCATTAAAGTCAAGAAGGTCAACAATTTGTGAACCACAATTTAAGTAAATGGGCTCTGAGAGAAAGCCTTTGAACCAGCCCACACCATGGTGGGCTGACGTTAGGTAGAGAGATCCATTTCTTTGGAGTCTTTAGGGATACTCAGATATTCTCTCAGACAGATCTGAACAGAGAGGTAGATCTTTTTATGGATTTTGGTATTTCTATGTGTATTTTTTTAATGGAGGCAAAGATATGCAGATATTTTTTGTTGTCTTGAAAGGGGATGATTCTCTCTGCACAGAAAAGTATGAAAAAAAAGAAAGATGATAAAATTGAATGTCTCTGTAACCTTTTACACTGCTTGTATCTCTACTGCAGGGTCTATTTTTGGTTTTGGTTGACAAGAATTTTTCTCCCACCCTTACAAGCCATCAAATAAAGAGTGTATAATGCTACCAGCTTGCATAAGCATTGTAAAAAATAAGAGACATTACAAGAAAAAGCAGGTGTGGGTCTAGTGAGGGAGCTCAAAGGCTGCTTAGCTCCACTATCCTGTAGCAAGTCATGGTGCAGAGTGCCCACAGCACTTCAGCAGCAGCTAAACAGAGCCTTATCCAGCTCATGGAGGCATCTGGCCCAGAACGAATAGCAGCTGTACAAAAATTATGCATATGTGCATATTTTTTTTTGGTACAGTTCCTTTGACCTGAATATATGTTTCGGAGAATTTCAGACAGAACTGAAAACTGGTTTTTGCTGTCAAGGTAGGCATACCACATGTAGCTGTGTACCTAATCCTGCATTCCTCCTGCATTCCAGGCACCCACAAAGGCAAAGAGAATTTGAGATGCAGCATGAATACAGGGCCAGGCACATCATTTGCATTTTAAGGAATCTTCTTGGAGTTTTACAGTTGATGTCATGTTTTCTACCCTATCAATATGGATTAACAATGGTCCAGAGCAGCAGGAACTCATTTTTTATTCATATATGCTAATTGCATGGTGTTGGATAGCAGGGATTTCTTCCTAAACTTCAAGTTTCTTTCTTTTTTCTTTTTTTTTTTCTGAGCAAATGGAAAAGAGAAAGAATGTGGCTATGAAATACAGAAGCGAAGAGGATTTAATACAAATACTGAAATATTCAGTACTTCTAAATATATGCTCTGTGCGTAAAAGAAGCAAGACCTGCAGTTCCTTCTTACACATTTCACATAGATTAAATCCATCCTTCCTTGATATGAACCCTGGATGACTTTGAGGTAAGTCTGTGTGGACTTGACCCTGGCTGGATGCTAGGTGATCACCAAAACTACTCTGTCACTCCCCTCCACAGCTAGACAGGGGAGAGAAAATAAAATGAAAGGCTTGCAGGTGAAGATAGGACAGGGATAGATCAATCAGCAAGTGGACTACAGTTGGTCACTGTAGGTTCCTTCTAACTGAAGCAGTTTTGTTCTATTCTATTCTATTCTATTCTATTCTATTCTATTCTATTCTATTCTATTCTATTCTATTTCTATTTCTATTTCTATTTCTATTCATGTTTTATAATACCTTTTTATTTCCTAGTTTTTATTTCTTCATCCAATATATCTGCAGACTTAACAACTGGAACTCCAGAGTTCTGCAGGCAGATCAGCATTTAACTATGGAATTTACATTTTCAGATAATGCACAC